>JAGDQP010022909.1:0-29842 GCA_022664845.1 Lepisma saccharinum | reverse complement strand
TTTGTACAATTTTCTCATATGTTTGTAATTCTTTTGCAGTAATCAACGTTTCTACCAAAATTCAAGTTTCTAGGCCTAGTCACTTAGGGTCTGTATTCTATCAAATCATCATTTCGGCGACCATATTTGTTTTAAAGATGGCGACTTTTGTACAATTTTCTAATAGGTTTGTAATTCTTTTGCAGTAGTCAACGTTTCTACCAAATTCAAGTTTCTAGGCCTAGTCACTTAGGGTCTGTATTCTATCAAATCATCATTTCGGCGGCCATATTTGTTTTAAAGATGGTGACTTTTGTACAATTTTCTCGTATGCTTGTAATTCTTTTGGGGTAGTCAACGTTTCTACCAAATTCAAGTTTCTAGGCCTAGTCACTTAGGCTCTGTATTCTATCAAATCATCATTTCGGCGACCATATTTGTTTTAAAGATGGCGAATTTTGTACAATTTTCTCATGTTTGTAATTCTTTTGCAGTAATCAACGTTTCTACCAAAATTCAAGTTTCTAGGCCTAGTCACTTAGACTCTGTATTCTATCAAATCATCATTTCGGCGGCCATATTTGTTTTAAAGATGGCGACTTTTGTACAATCTTCTCATATGTAATTCTTTTGCAGTAATGAACGTTTCTACCAAAATTCAAGTTTCTAGGCCTAGTCACTTAGGGTCTATATTCTATCAAATCATAATTTCGGCGGCCATATTTGTTTTAAAGATGGCGACTTATAAAAACTTATATTTCTTCAATCTAATAATGACAATACGCCTTCATATAAAATTTCAGTTCTGTAGCTCAAATAATGTGCAAACTAAATGTTATGTCGGCCATATTAGTTATAAAATCGCGACTTTTTAAAAATCAAAGGCAAAATCAGAATAAGTGCATTTCCTAGCTTCAAAATCAGTATATACAACATTCACGTTTCGTCATGAGGTTTACGTCCTGCATCCAAACCTTTTCAAATTTATCCACGCTTTCGGAAGGTTTTCAGTTCGAGTTTAGTCAAATTGTATTTTGTCCAGTAAAATCACATGTTCTTTTTTCTCAGTTTCTGTATATCTCAATACCAAATTATATTCAATAATTTAGCTCATTTTGCTATCTTTCTGTAATTTACCAACGTTTTCGGGAGCTTTTCTATGCAAATTTAGTCAAATTACATTTTAGTCAGTGCAATAGGTTCTTGTTTCTGTGTCAGTTCTTGTATATGTCAACAACAAGTTATATTCAACATTTGTGCAATTTTCCAGCGCTTTCGGGAGCTTTTCTATGCAAACTTAGTCAAATTACATTTTATTATACAAAATCAGTGTTTATATTTCTGCATATCTCAATACCAACTTATATTCAATGATTCTTTTCGTGTTCGTTACCTTTCTGTAATTTACTATGGTCTTTGGAAGCTTTTCTATGCAAATTCAGTCAAATTACATTTTATTATGCAAAATCAGTGTTTATATTTTTGTATATGTCAATACAAACTTATATTCAAGGATTCTTTTCGTCGTCGTTACCTTTCTGTAATTTACTACGGTCTTTGGAAGCTTTTCTATGCAAATTCAGTCAAATTACATTTTATTATGCAAAATCGGTGTTTATATTTTTGCATATCTCAATACCAACTTATATTCAATGATTCTTTTCGTGTTCGTTCCCTTTCTGTAATTTATCAACTCTTTCCGAAGCTTTTCTATGCAAATTCAGTCAAATTACATTTTATTATGCAAAATCAGTGTTTATAATTATCTCAATCAAACATCAACCCTAACTAAAATTGTATCAAAGAGTGTTACTGCCAATACAATGTTCCTAGATCTTCGTAATATTCACAAGTACTTGAAGTATCTTACATTCATGTCTCATTGTCATCATTACCAATAAGCACTTCATGTTTTCTTTTAAAATATTCATTTATGTTCTTCATGTTGCAATATAAAAAAATGTAACTCATTGCAGAAAGCAGTTAAACAATTTTTCGGTGGTCATCTTGTGTTGTCTGATAAATGGGTCGCGAAGAAAAAAACAACTCTTTCTTTTTTTTTTTAAAACTAAATTAACTTTCAGCCCTTAGGGACTCAACCGCCTCGTGTGGTTTGGATCAGAAATTAAAAATGTTTCTTCAACTCTTTTTCTCTTTTATTTTCAAAACTCATTAATCTATGTTTTCTTTCTCTACGTCCAAAAGCCTTCAGGGGGAGTACGTTTGCATGTCGTCTATAGAGTTTCATGCAATAACTAGATGTTTAATTATTTTCTTAATAAATCACGGAGTATTTTTGTGGGTCCTGTATAGAGTTTAATTCAAGAAACTCATGTTTCAACTTGTTTTCTAGTTTCATTCAAGGGGGAGTGTCTCAAATAGCGACCTGTCAATCCACGGAGTACGTTTGCGTGTCGTCTATAGAGTTTCATGCAATAACTAGGTGTTTAATTAATGCGTAATTAAATCATGGGGTACGATGCTGTGTTGTCACTACTGCAGTGAATTACTTAGACGCGCTCACTCGGTCAGATAATTTTGTCCGTTGCTATTTTTACATAGGTAAAGCTCGTTCAAATACCGAAAAGTTGGTGCTTTATTTGTAATCAGAAGTAGATGATGTTGCAGTTAGAACGCAATTTACGGAAGAACTTGAATTGCCACAAATTAGATAGCGTAAAGCTGTTAAAAAGACTCCACAACCATTGATTTTTTTTAAAAAAATAGAGCTTATCGTACTTTAATTTCCACTCGCTCCAGACTTTCATCCCAGGGTAACAAGCTGCATGAAAACTGGCTCAGTCCTTAAGGCGCCATAACTGAGGAGGAGCTTTTGTGTGTAGAGAGGTTTCCGAAATTAACACGGGTTGTTAAGTACATGGTGCACACGCACACAGCAAAAACGATTCCTATGACAATGACGCAGCAGTGTTCACATTCATTTATGAGTATCACACAATCAACAGCGAGACGTACGTTACACTTTATTTAAGAAGCTAAAAGACACCATCAAGAAGAACAGGCTGCATAAAGACCTGCAAATCCATCACGACATGTCATTTGTCACAAGCCAGGCGATTGCTAAAATGAGGATGGTGCCTTATCCACCTTACAGCCCTGATTTGGCCTCTTCTGACTTGAATCAGCTGTAAAGTCATGGGTCAAAAAGCAACCTCCAAAAGAAGACATGCAATTACATCTACTATTACCTGCTAAACACGCTTTGTTGAAGTGACTTCCCGAATAAGATAAAAATCACGTCAGCTCATATCATGACGTATTAAGTTCATAAATGAACGGAAATTGATTGTTAGTTTTCTGCAAGACGCCTTGTGCCAGAGAACTTTTTAAATACAAGTCACATGGCATGACTACGTACAATATGTATTCTACGACTCTTCACGTAATGAAAAAAATAATCATTACTGCTTGGCAGTTGGCACATACAGTTTGCAGAAAAGTTCCAGCCAGACGAGACAGAATACGCTTGGATGGTGTATCACAAAAGGAACGTCAGCTTTCAAGGTTAGACTTCTTATGAATGCAACTTGCTCCAACGATTGACCACCACGTGGCTTTAAGAAGAATAGACACTCCCACCAGAATTGTATGACAACTGTTTTATGCTGCAACACAATAACAGTTAATAACAATGATTATTTCACCAACCACAGGTGGTGATGAATTTGCGAAGGTGAAGGGAAACCAACATTTTGCCATTCCTCTATCCGGACACCAAATAAGCAAGACGGAATGAAGCAAAGAGGAGCGTGGCGTGCACACCCGACTGCGTACATACAAGCGGAATAAAGCATATACAAATACAATAATGGCAGAAACTCTGGGGGATGTCATCCCTCCAAAAGCCAAGCACACACATCCAACTTTTTTTACCATTAAAAATCGAGAGAAACGCTGTAAAATTCTACTTACACCCCAAACTGAAAATCCTGGCAGAATCCCTGGTATACAGGCTTAGCACAGCACTACTCTACTTTTCTTTGCTTCGCTTCAACTTGCCTTTCTTGGTGTGAGGTTACTCAAATTGAATATGGAAGCTTCTTTTGTTTTTGTTTCTCTGGTTCAAAGTAACAACTGCCTTTCATTAGATATACAGTATACGTTCGACATTAGATACGTCTGTCTGTCTGTCTCAGTCTCAGTTTGGGTGCATTGTAAAGGGACGTGTCATTTACACCCACCCCCTTGTTATGGAAAAAAACCTTGGGGTAGGTACGGGGATTTGGACAACAACATTTTGTTCTGTAAGGCAGTGTTGACCAGACTTAGCCAAATCGAGGAGCACAAACCAATGACAATGCATCATGACCTCTCCCCCTGCCACAGTTGTGAAGCCCTACTCATACAAAAAATATTGTTAAGTGATGAGGATGACGATGATGGTGGGTGTTCTACTTAGAGGCATATTTATGATCACCAGATCCTGCACAAAAAGAACCTGTGGTGGTGACTTCTACCGGCTGAAGTTTGAAGTTGACTCCCAATCACCGATGTCCCCACTAAAGGCCATTTTCCACCCGGAAATAGTTAATTATCGCACCGTTCATAGTATACTGCATGGATCACACATGCAAATGCGATAAATTCCGAAAATACGGTGAAAAATGCAGGATATGAAAGAACGGTGTAAAATCATTTACATTTTGGATAATGAATATAATGAAATTGATGGTGCGTGTCCCGTTCTTCAAATATGCATTCCTGATTGCGTGTAAATACGGAAATGTCGTTTTCTTGTTAAAATGTGTTGTTCTGAGAGAAGCGACGTGCATTTGCGGTGGGCAATTTGGAAAAGTGCATGTATGTTTTTCACAATCTGAATGAAACAAGTAACTAACTTCCTACTATCATTGGTGAGCATCTACGTATTTGTTTTAAACAATTTTCAAGATTTGGGACACACATTTCGCTGTTGTTAGCATATAAAATAATAAAATAAATTTGTGTGTGTAAAAATAAACTCGCTCCCTACTCCTGACTGTTTCCTCGATGTTTTAGTAGTTTCGCGGCCAGTGTTTCTTTCAGGAAAAATATTGTGGGAGTATTTTAGATTTTTAGAGGCCTAGAGAGGGTAAAAGAGAAGAAACAGTGTAATTCCAGTAGAGCAATGAATGAACATTTGTTGTTACAAAATTTGTGGTTTTTATTGGGGGGTGATTAACTCAGTCGGGGTGTTAATACCCCCAATCACCCCTCTGAAAGAAACACTGGTTTCGCCTGTCGCCTCGTAATTCAATATATGTATGGTTTTCGATCTCCGGTAAGGATGCAAGTAGTTAGGAGTCCACTTAAAACTGTAGGCCCCTCTTTTGGACGTTAAAATCACAATCTGACGGAATGTAATGGCAAACCACCATCGGTGCATCTTGCTATGAAATCTTCGACTGCCTACCGAAAAAAAAAACATCCTAAAGTCATCAAAAAATAAACTGATGACACAAATGAATTCGTTAATTGGTTCATTCGTCTGTGCACGTTTGATCTCACCGTGCACTTTTAATGTTTGTTTTATGAAGGTCTTACAACATTATTGAGAAGATTCAAACGGAAGCAGGCTAATGGAAACTTTTACGAAAAAGAATAAGTATTCTTCTAAGATGCCATTTTCCCTACCGTTCTTACACTTTCCACGGGTTTTGTTGTAAATCCACTAAATATTGCTAAAAACTCTAAATGAGCTTATAGTATTGTATGCAATCACTTATTTTGCAAATGGCCATGATAAATGTCACGTAATGTTTCTGCTTGTACAGGTGGAAAGGTGGAAGATATCAAGGTCAATGTTAGCTCCCCCGCCCCCCACTTCGTTCACTTTCCTTGACTGTCTCCAAGACAAAGCTGTGTGTATGCATGGATGTTTGGTAATAATGCCTATTGTGGTCTCTAGACCAGAACACGCTCAACGAGCTTTCAGAGCGTGGGTTTCAATTGACGACGATTTGCTACCAATTTACGAAGGTCACAATAAGCAATGTTTCGCCAAATCGCGTCCTCATAGTAAGTAGCTCCAACCTCGAATTTCTTGTTGCAAAAGAGTGTATATAGTAAGTAGTAGTGTGTTTCCAGATGAGGTGGACAAGCAAATGTGGCGTGTTTGAGGAAAGAGGTCCCTCGATGAGTAATACAGGACAGCCAGATGGGCTATTTACAGTAGATATCCCGACATTCGCCTGGTGAAACAAAGACTCTAGGACTACAAAAACCTTTGTCAGAAAGGCAGCCTTCGAAGTTTACAACCGTAACCCAACCCCATGGGACTGGAGGGTGAGCTGTGAACAGACGGTCCCTGGGAAAGATGAACTCATGGTGGTTTGTGTGTGATAGATGGAAATTATATTTTAACGGAATCAGTAGGACCCATCTATAGTTTAAAGTGAATTCCGAACCGGAAATCGACATTGGGACACTTTAGTTACTAGTCGAGAAACGAAACCACTCTCATCCACGAAAGACGAGAACGTCTAAATGTACAGAAAACATATTTTCAAAAGAACCGAATAAAACCCTGATCTGACGTTTGAATTTGAACTTTATTTAAGGCCTTTAGGCAACTTTGGCTCAGGCCGTATGGATGATGGGAAAATTGGTTGACTGAAGGAAGTGGGAGAAAACGCACGCACACGTTCTTTGTCCACCACATGGCATGAGCTGGAATCGAACCGAGGATCGCAAGCAACAGAGTTGAGAGCTACCACTGCTACCTGATCTGACGTGTAAATACCCCTTTTCTAATATTAAGGAGGTTGATGTCAGCTGGTTGCTGAAAGGGGGATAGCATGAGAAGCAGAGCAATATTGTATATTTTGTTCAAAATACGTATTTCTCATCAACTCACTCTCCCTAGAATAAAATAATAACGGTTGTTTGTAGTACACTTTTCACCATCTCAAAAAAGTACTTTCATTTTTCTTTGGATCTTCGAGGATCCGAGAAAACCGAGGATCTTCGAGAAATATAATTTTGTGATGATCTTGCCCAGGATAGATCACGGTGGCGAACGTTCGTTACTGCGGCAATCAACTTGCGAGTTCCGTAAGCCATAAAGTAAGTAAGTATAAGATTTATTGTTACAGCCCTTTTTAAAGACAATAAAATACCAGTTTACAGTGTGGTGGCGTTTCACAAGCTTATTTTGATCTTCTCGTAGGTAGCAAAATAGTACGTGTATAATGCAATGAACAAATGTGAATCCCGAATCAAACTTTAAGTGTTTCCAAGTGTCACCAAGTACTTTAAATTTTCTGGACATTTTCAAATTTTCCCTTGAAAATAACATACTGATCAGGTAGATAAAGGTAAAACGCATCTATGATGGTAACGTTGCAAAAATTGATTGTATTATTTTTATAAACAATATATTTTCAGATTACATCAGCTTGCACAAAGCTTGTAAGGATTGAGGTAGGGAATTTTCTTATCTTCGATGAACAGCCATTGCCATGCAGCCTCCCTAGCGTCACTGAGAGACGTTACAATCATTTATATGCAGTGGCGGCTTGTAGTCTAAATAGCAAGTGACGTGCAACAAATACGTAAACATACCAGGCCAGTCTATGTTAAACAACTTCCTGGATTTTTATGCTTCACTAGATTACCCAATCCTAATAGCTGAACATCTTGATGCATAATCATACACTATTTCATATATTGATTGATTCTTCTAAACAGTTTCATATAACTTAATGCATGAAAAAGTAATATGTGAAGTGCCACTTCACTAGCTTCAACTGAAAAACAGCTTCACACTGTTTGTATGAATGTGTTTTATGCAAAAATATACCAAATTGATAAGAAAGAAAATTTTAAAAAATCAGATTTAATTTTTCTTTAAACAAACTTGTCTCTATGATGGCTGATATTCCGTTGGTCATTGCCAAACATTTCTCAACATGCAGGGTTATATTTCAGCACAAGAATAACGTCTTTACATGTTTTAAATAGTTACGTGCTACGACTCAGCGGGTTGCGTAACTTTGGGGAAACACTACATCATGGAAAGTCCTGAGTAAGTAAAAAGACCCACACTCACATGGTAAGTAAAGCACAGAGTTGTATATCCTGATTGGAAACATCAATTATACATTAAAATAGTTTTATATTTGAATATTTAAGAAGTGTCTACACACAAGATGCTGTAGGACCTCAGAACACATTTGGACTTATAATAAACACGTTACCTCTCTTTAGTGTTTAAATTAAATTCGTATTTCCCCGTCTATAAAAAATAGCGAAGTTTTTCTGCTTTGACCTACTATTATATCCCCACGTACTCTCTCAAACACCCCTTTATAGTGAACGCAATGGATTCGTCCACTCTTCCACGTTTGATATTGAAGCGCGCATGAGCAATAGCAAAGCGGGAAAATTGGTGGGATATTTTTCATTGAAGTGGAGACAGGCCACGAAAACAAATCAATACGTTTCATCCTTATCTCGCTTGCTCTCTCTCTTGTAGCGGTTGGGGTGAGATGGGAACAACGCCCTTCTAGTATACATTCACCCCTTTCCTTTCCCCTAACTTGCAATTCAGTTTTTTTTTTAAATACAATGTTCCGTAGTTGAAGCATTCTGTAGTTGTACCCAACTTCCTCCATTCACCCCTATTTCAAAAATCGAAATGTAATCAATACATGTAGCATAAGCTTTAATACAATAAATATGATAACCGGAGGCTGAACATTTTAGCGTTAACTAAATTCAACAAATGATGATGATAAAACTCTGAAAATATATTCGAAAATAAATGTATGCTTTACTTTACACAGCGCTTCGGAAGTCCGAACAAACACCACATTTTAGTACAACAGTTTCTAAATACAGTGAGCGCTCTTTAATCCGGCATTCTGCTGTTAAGCACATTCTGTATAAAATTCCTTTAAAGAATAAGAGCTAATCCATTCACAAAAAGATAAACACATGTTGAGGAGAAAGTAATTATCTACATTACATGTTGAACTCTTCCTCTGAAGGAAGATTTTTGTACAAGTGGTTGAAATTGAATTTTATTTATGACCTTTAGACATCTTTGGGTCAGGCCGGGATAGGTGAAGGGAAAGGATGCGGGAAGGGCCTAAGTTGAAGGTACCATTCCGGCATTTAAACACTGAACCCCAGCCGCTTGGTTTGTACAAGTGATCTAATGGGAGGTACCCATTAGGACCCAGCAAGCCAGGCGACGGCGGGCCGATATCGGCATTTCGCCTGCGAAGGTGGAGCTGACGTCGGCGGGCGGGCTTTCGCTCCGGGACCGACTGCGGCTGCTCGGAAAATGGCCCGACAACCAAACGCCACTTATGGGTCGTGCAGACTGCCGACCTTTCCCCAACTATTTCCCGACTACTAGCTGCCTCGGTCGCCGTAGAGTCGGCATTTGGCTGGTTGCGGAAAATCTGGAAAAAGTCAGTACATGTTCAAAAGGAAATGTTAACCACCACCTAGCAGGTCTGACCCAAACATAGGTGACCCGGTCCGAAACTTAAACCAAATGACCCGGTGACCGGTCTTGTCCCTGTGGTTAGAATCAATCCATATTATAATATGTGAAATTTCTTGAGAAGTGAGCTTATGTACAGAAACTTCATATCGAGAGTTTTAAAAGATTTTAATGCTTTATCCTATTAAATACTTCAAACACAAAATTCTCAGATTTCCCAAGGGTGTATATCCACATCTCCAGCGACATTTATGTTCTTTCCGGGGACATGAGACTATTTCCATATGTTATTACTACTGCGAGGAAGTTTTCGGCGTCGTATTTTTTGTACTCTGAGATGTAACAACCATAGACCCGTTGACCCGTTTTAGTTCTGCCACCCACGGGAGACATTTTCTCGAGTTGAAGGAATATTGGCAGAAAAGGGAAATTAAAGGTCTGAAAGAAAACAAATAAAATGTCCGTATTTATCAATATAGAACGAACGATACGGTGCGCGGTTATCTAAATTTTGGTAAGAGAAGTGAAGAGAAAAAAATCCCAAACCAGATGACTTTTTCGGGAAATTGGGCACCGATTTTGGGAAAGTCTCAGTTGTGTCCCGACCACTCAAGACTTCGTCCCGTCGCGTAGGACAAATAAATATCTTGATTTGCGGGAACATTTCTCTTGTCATTCAGGTACCGTCCGTATCTTACAAAAACTCTTCCTGCCCACTCATATACGTAGAATGAACTTATAAAACGTGAACAGAGTTTTTGAATCAACAGAGTTCCCATACAGGAAAGAAGATGTTCTATATTCTCTCGCCTAACCCATAGATAACAGCACAGAGTAAAATACGTATAATATGTGATAATAGACACAAGTGAAACTGAAAAAGGCAGTGTTCGATTTGTAGCGGGAGATGGCTGAGATTTTCTTCTGCAAATTTCATCACAGATACTGTTTTCAGAAATGTCCCGAGTCTGGGATATGAACAGCTGGAAACTGTACAAATCGAACTCTGGAAAAAGGACAATGTAATATGGAGGACAACCAACAGAAACATGGGAGGTATTAAATTTAATTCTACATTTCTAAGACAGTTTTGAAGCACAAAAACGAACCCGTGGAAAATTTCGAACCTAATTTTAACTTGAAGTTAGTATTTTATATATAACCTAATTTGAACCAATTAACAATACAACCACACCCTTGTAACCAGATCATTTATTATTTAGCTACTGTCATAAAGAAATCAACCTTGAAAAACCGTTTCGTAGCCTGCACACATCGTCAAATACACACACGGACGTACACTTAACATGTCAATTGTACTGTGTATAGTGTATGTTTGCTAAACTGTTATTCCAGCCTCCTATCCGATTACAATCTCTACTTCCTTCCACACGCCTACATACACAATAAGTTCGTGCAGAATGAAAGCTCTCCTTGTGATACGTAGGTGGAGTGCAGTTTAGCTACATTGCAAGTTGCAATTTCAGCAATGCAGCCTCCGAACTAAGAAAGAAAAAGAAAAAGTGAAAGTAGAACTTACTGTAATCACACTGATTAAAAAAAAATCCTTGATACATAACAATTACAATCACCTCTTTATTATTTGTATCGGAAGCATCAAAAAACATAGCCCCTTGAAAGGTGCCAGTTGGCAACAACAATAACAAAAAGCAGTTACAGGTTGTACAAGTAAAATATACTTCAATCTAACAAATCTTGCATACATTCAGACTTCCTTTTAAAGTATAATTCTGGTCTGAAAAATACAATTAACTACTCGCTTAATGACGATAATTTTTCTAGTAAGAAATACTTTGCTCCTTACAATACGTTGACCAGCTCATCATCGGTACTGAAAGACCTGATATTCTTAAATGATTTTGCGAGAAAATTTCATTAATTTAATTTACATCTGAATTCCTGGCTTTAGTGCCTAAGCCCTAATCTCGTATGAAGTGACAGATTATTTTCTTCTGTGAGTACTTCCTTTGATGAATCGCTAAACATTCCTAAATCAAGACCTCAATTGATCCACCATGAAGAAAAAAGATTGACCGCTCATTCAGAACTTAAAAAGATAAATCAGTTTAATGTCTCCCAAATATTATAAACATAGGTAATAAATATCGCGATGGTACTGTAAATACGAGGGAAGAACATGTTCTCGATTACATGAGTGGTTTGCTCATACCAAAAAGTGCTGGCACGAGTAATGATCCTAAAAATTATCGCCCAATAGCCATAATATCTGCACCAGCCAAAGTATTAGAAATTATTATACATGAACAAATATATTCACACGTTCGTCCATTTATTTCTCCCTTCCAACATGGCTTCTTGCCAAAGAAATCGACTGCAACTAACCTTGTTGAATTTATAAATTTAGCTACACAAATATATACCGGATAATAAAGGTCAAGTAGATGTAATTTATACCGACTTTTCAAAAGCCTTTGATGTCAATCACGATATCCTTCTTAGCAAGCTTGTAACTTTCAACTTTTCAGAGAAGCTTCGTCAGTTAGTAGCGTCTTATTTGTGTCATCGTAAACACCGTGTGCGTTAGAAAAATATTATAACCGAGGAATATGTCGTAGGATCTGGGGTACCACAGGGATCGAAGCTTGGACCTCTTTTGTTTTTGTTATATGCAAATGACCTGCCTGCTGTAGTAACATCATCTAACAAACTTCTGTATGCAGCTGATTTAAAAATCTATCGCAGTATTTCTACCGAATCGGATGTTGTAGCCTTACAAAACGATATCACTGCAGTCTCCAATTAATGCAAAACAAACATGTTGTTATTAAACATTACAAAATGTAGTGTAATGTCTTATACGAAAAAGAGGAACTATTTGAAATTCGATTACAATATTAATGATTCACCATTGGTCCGAGCAGATTTTATTACGAATCTTGGTGTGACATTAAAACCCAACCTTTCATTTGATATGCACTTTAAGCGTATTATTAGTGAAGCTCACAGGAACCTCGGGTTTGTAATGAGATTAGGAAGCGATTTTTCAAATATTAATGTTCTAAAAATTTTATATACAGCGTATGTTCGGTCAAAGTTAGAATATGCTGCAGTAGTATGACATCCTAATACAAAGAAGAACACTCGCCAAATAGAAAT
Source organism: Lepisma saccharinum (assembly GCA_022664845.1). NCBI lineage: Eukaryota > Metazoa > Arthropoda > Insecta > Zygentoma > Lepismatidae > Lepisma > Lepisma saccharinum. Next base: position 17,271 of record JAGDQP010022909.1, on the reverse strand, counting down.
TATACAGTCTAAATTTGTTCGCTTTCTGACTTACAAAGAAATAGGAATATATCCTAAGTTCGAAAAGTACTTGGACCTAGCAAACAAATACACATTACAATCTCTGGAAAACAGAAGAGTTAATTTTCTATTATCTTTCCTACACAGACTACAATATTAACTCGGAAAGCTTATTGTCAGAAATAGGGTTGCACGTCCCGCACAGAGTTACTCGACCTCGTGACGCAGTTTTCCATCTCCCGGCCCAAAGAACGAATGTATTAAATATATCGCCTATTAGAGAATGTGCTCTTTATATAATTGTATTCTTAAAACGTGTCCCGATATAGATATATTTAATATAAAAATAAGTCAATTTCATTTGTATATAAGGTAATGAATTGTTTTGACAGAATTTAACACTATGAATCTCCAAATATATGAATATATGTGTGCAGAATATGACATGTATGTTGAACACCTGTCGTGTTCAATAAATAAATAGTCTTAAATTCAAGATGTTCAGAATTCAATCTCCACTGGGTACACTAACAATTGTAGTTCTTGATCTTGGGATATCGTAATAAACATCAATCTCTTTCGTTCAATGCAAGCAAATGGTGACTGCCAGCGGTTTACCTTACCTATTTATGGCGAACTGATGTATGGGCATCTACGGATCAGGTAGTGACAGGATAGGTGAAAGAATGCAGGACGAAGTCTTCCAAGGTCTAAGTTAAAGGTCCTGGCATTTTCCTGGTGTGACTGTGAAAAAACTCTGGAAAACTGAGTCAAAACTGTTGGTCGCAGGGATCGAAGTCATTACCTCCCGAATGAAAATCCATTGCTGTAAGACTGCTACCGAACGCTACGTCCGTTCGGTTCTTCAGCTGACAACCCTACATCCGGACAAAATACAAACAGAATTATCTAAGATGTAATCGAGCCAGGAATCACCAAGGCTTTCCCTTATTGGAAGTGAAGCACGGCATAATTTCCTCATTAGGTTGACTATTTAGCCATCTGAATTACAGAACGTCTTTAATAAGCAATATCACAAACCTACTTATATGTTGTAACTTGTGTTTGTAGCTCTAACTCATCGACGGCTGCTAAGTCCCGGTCACTTTAAGATTATGTTAATTTAATCCATCAATCAAACTTATTTTCAGCCTACTTAGTTTTCTGATTGGCTGGTGTAATTGCGTCACGCTGAAGCAGGAAAGGCTAACGTTCTCCCGTTGATATCATTTATGTATGCATGAATAAATTCAGTTTATAAGCAAAGAGCAACATAAACTGATCCATAAAACCATTTAACTCTTAAACGCAAACTTGTACGTGTAACATTGAAAATAACCACACTTAAAAGATTAAAATCGTGCTATGCATTCTTGCAAACAACAGATCTGACTTCTGGTAAACCCAAGTCTCAAGTCTTCCAGACAGACATCACATCACGCATTCTCGCTTCAGTCGAAATTCTACGTCCACACTGAAAGCAGAATGTACGTGTTCATATTGGTGCTTGATAGACACTATGCCTGAAAACACCAGCATTATGTAAAAAAAATGGTACCGTATCCATGAGGTACTCGGTAAATAATAATAATAATAAAATGTATTATGGCTGTGTTCATATCATCTTTGATTCCCTAAAGATCTCTCTTAAACCGAGTCAAGGATTCATGAATTACCGTAATATACGTAATTTTATCTTCGCCGAACTCTACATGTATACGATGTGCTTTTCAACTTCGATGAATTAAATAAAAAACAAGTATTTCTTACCTCTTGTAGCCAAAGGACATGAACGATTTCCATTATTGTCTGTGCTGTTACAATTACTGAAATCGGGATCGTCGGCATCAAAAGAGATATCCTCTTCGTACTCAGTAAAGGAAATAAAACTAGCCATTGATTTTGTAAGATCCCTGAAACAAAAACAAAACTGAAATATAAATTCAGTACCATTGCACATTATATGCTAACACATAAAGGAAAAATATCTAGGGCAAAAACTGAAAGTTCTCTTTGTACACAAGCAATCAGTTGCAGCACTCTTGATTGAAACTTCATGCCCTTGGTAGCTATAGACTAACATGTTATACGCGTATACACTTTCTGATTTCAATGGGAGAAGGAATGGGGAGGCTAGCCTTTATTCAAGAACAATCCTGGTATTTGCCTTGTGTGACTGAAAAGAAAACACGAACGGCCTCAAAATACCGACTGAACGGTGTAAGTTGCATATTAACCGAAAACTGGAATAAACACAAAGCGGAGCGGCGGTTGTCAATGTTCACTGTTTTGTGACATCCCTGAGGCTGTGATCAATTATTGAGGCACCCCAGAGTTAAATCATCAGAAGTAGTAAACTTCAAAGATTGCAATGGTCACGAGTTCTCCACTAGGAGTTGTGCATACAAAAAAGCCTCCAGCAGAGACGGATAGGTATCATTAGGGGGGCGCGGGCGCTTTTACCCACCTCAATGTCACAAACCAAGTTGCGCAGATTTCTTTCTACAATAAGCCAATACTCAATAGTACTAATAATTAACAATTAAAACTTTTTATTCTTTTATCAGCATATCGTTCTCAACTGATCAAAGTATTACACAAAGTTCAAGGAATACTTACACTCTATTACAAAATTAGCAGATGCTTTAGTGTACTGCTTTTTGATGCTACAGCGTCTATTTCCGTTTCACTTGAAACATTCTCTTTTTCAATAGACATTAACAAATATTTTCAAATGTTCCTGAGACATGGTACTCCTTAAACTATTTTTAATGTATTTCACTTTTGAAAAACTTCTTTGTTCTGCTTTTATAGAATCCTTGGAAAATTCTTTACTGACGGTTTTCAGAAGAAGTTATCAAAAGCCGTGTCTGGAAGTTCTGTTACTTGGTTGAATTATTTTGGGTCCAAACACGACAAATCAGCCCATAAAGTAAGTATCTTGCTACTGTAAAATACGGCTACGGGGAAACACACAGTAACATACGCATACAGAACCATATTAACATCCTTGGGGCAAAGGGAACAAAACAATATAGAAAAGTAACGGAGTGACTACATGCTTTGAAGAGTAACACTACTAATTCCCCTCCCCCTAATCCAAGGGTCTGCGCACGCCTATTCCGGCTGCTCACCAACCCGCATTAGCAGTCAGCGTTGTTATGTCGTGTCCGTGTCACTCCATAACTCCTAATTAATATTCAACTAAATGAAATCTGAAAGGAGAAACTGAGGAGGAAATATTTATTCAAATTAGGAAAATTTGGATAATTAATTCAGATCTGAGTGATTGATTATTTTATGTATTATGTATGATGTCTAATTATTTTAATTCATTTTCAGCTATCGCCTTACCGATACAGACCTAGATTTAGAAACTTTTTTCTTTCTTTCTATTTCTTTTTTTCTTCACTGGTCAGCTCTCAGGCGGAGAGCAAGGGTTAAAAGTCTATTTCTGTTGCTCCCCCCAATTGAGAGAAAGTCGGACACACATCCTTTATCGTTTTTTTTTTCAGAGACGTTGGTCTCTATTCCCGCTTTTTTCGAGTTCGTTGCTCTTAAAATTTGAGCTAGAAGCGAAATGTCCGAACGGCGCGAAAATTTCCTATTTAAGACCAATTTTGCGCCAAGTCATGGCTCAGTATTCTTCAGACACCCGAAAATGTAGTATCGAGACGGAACTCCGTGGTGGTCAGTTGTCACTAGTCATTCCTTCAGTACGAAGAAAGATTTCTAAGTGAGTTCACACATGCGGTGCGGCAGCCACACGCAAGCTTATGGGCCACTGAAATAAATGGAGTGGTTCACACAATCTGCGGATGCGGGACGGTGCCGCAGACCTGCCGCATCGCCCATAGTGGTGCGGCGACCGCGCGGCAGCCGCAAGTTCCTTACGGGTCATTGGACAGCATTGGATGGTTCACACACTAGCGGCACGGGAGCCGTGCGGTTTGTCTCTTCTGGAATCTTTTTTCTTAATATATTCTCTTTTTTCTCAACTATTCAATTATAAAAATGGAGATTCTTCATATTTTCCTCTAGTTTAAGTAGAGAATTATACAAACTCAATAATAATAAAATCAAGTCTGACCGAATATTAAAATTAATAATTGGAGGTATAAATTGATAATTTATTTTGTATTGAAAAATGATGTTATCCTTACTTACTTGCTCTATGGCTTACGGAACTCGCAAGTTCATCGCCGCAGTAGCAAACGATCACCATCGGGCTCTACCCTGGGCAAGATCAAGCCAGTTTTCACTACAGACACTTATTTCTCCAAGATCCCTTCTAATATTGACCTCCCAACGGTCTCTTTCCCTCCGCCTTTCCAATCAAGATTGAATATAGTCTGTTTTTCTCCCATTCGAGCTACATGGTCTGCCCATTTTAGTCGTCGCGATTTTATTATTCTTACAACATCAGGTGAGTCGTACACTCCGTGGAGTTCTTTATTATGCAGTCTTCTTCATTCTCCAGTCATCTCATCCCGTTTTGGCCCGTATATTTTTCTCAGGACCTTAATTTCAAACACTCGTAATTTCTATTCATCTGCTAAGGTCGTACTCCAACTTTCGCAATCGTAAAGTATTACCGGCAGAGTGACAGTTCTGTATATTTTCAATTTCAACTTCCTTGATATTAATCTAGGAAAAAATGATACATCGGCCAGTACAAGTCCTTCGAAATGGTAGAGTTCGAGTCCAAGGGGGACATAAAAATGTCAGCCTTTAAATAACAATCTAGTAAAAAATATGAACTTAAACAAAATAATGGTAGTAATCCAGGGTTGGCAAAAACTGCCCCCCTAAAAAAAAGTTTTTTTTGTTTAAATACTTAGCTTTATTTATTTATTACATATGGATAGAAATAAATTTGTTTCTCCTTAATGTTCTTATGCAGCAGCGAGGTTATGAAGGACAGGACCTAGAGCAACAACTCCAAGTGGAATCCGAACCAGTACTCGATTTGCACCTGAGAGAGTCCTCCACCTGGACTCGAACCCGGGACCCCTTGATTACAAGGTGAAAATTATATAAAATTATCGCAGATGGTTTAATATGTGAAATCGTCACCATGAAGTTCACACTATTTGTGGTATTTTTGCTTTTATTTATTTATTGGTTTAAATCAATTGATATTTTGAAAAAAAAAAATGTTTAAACCAGCCAACCCTGCAGCAAACCCCCTCCCCAAATAAACTGCCACTCCCATCTACATGAGAATACCCTCAGAACTTGAAAATGTCCACACTTGCAGGTACAATATTCTCACTATATGATAGGAATATTCCAATGAAAATAATAATAATATGGATGGAATTGTCTACGTAATTTTCTTGCTCGTAAATGCACTGTAAAATACGGTTTCTTAAAATTAATAAAACAGTTTTTATTTGTGCACTAAGGAATAATTTTCATGCAATTGAAATATCAACATTATTTCAATTTAAATAAACATATCGGTTTGGAAACAGGACCACTGATCTTATTTTAAAACCAGCATGTTCTCAATTTGAATAAAAAGAGAAACTTGAAATTTCATATCTACGAAAATTATTTCTACTATCGCACGAACGTGCGCATCCATTGCAATAGTTCTTTAAACTGAGATTCGTCCTTGAACGCCGCAGTGTTCGCAGACAAGCCTCAGGCAGCATGTGTGAACTGTTTGTCCGGCTGCCGCGCGGTCGCCGCACCGCATGTGTGAACTGGGACTAAGATGTAGCCTGAAGTTTTGGCTAAGTCCGCTCTTTTTCTCGGATAGCGGGCACCGTCGTCTCAGCTTGAGATGGTACAGGCAGTTTGGCAAAGTCGCTACCACTTTTATTTTATTTTAATTTCATTCCGAGATCAGTTTCAATTTGGATTTCGAATCATGTTGCTCTCGTTATTTTTATTCTTAGATTCATATTCGGGTTGATATCGAGAGAAGAGGCAATATTCTTGAGTACAGAAGCTTTTCATTTCATTTTTATTGACAAGACCGAGATGGGACTAAGAATACTTAATTTTGTTTTAGTAACAATTTTGTATGGATGTCTCTCGGCGAGCATTATCCGTAAGGATAGGTAGGAGCAAGCAAACTCCGAAGAGCTCTTACTTTGCTACCCCAGAATGATTTGGGCATTTTAATAAGTATAGGGGAGAGAAAATATGTACACGCCAGGTGGATAACCTTGCCCCTGTACATATTTGTTTTTGTTATTTGATCTGATTTTGATTTCATGGGCCTGATCGGCTTTCATGAACTTGTCGCAGTTGAAGTAATGGAAAAGATTTAATTTTGTTAATTAGCAGCCACTTCAACAGAAACGTGTATAGCTCCTGAATTTGCCAGTTTGATCATGGATAAGTTAACTTGATATTTTCTGTTCTTAATACCCCTAAATATTGCAAATGAGGAAATAAGAGAAATTAATCTTGTAGAAAAACTCAAGAATATATCTCTTGAAATGTGTTGTTCTCACTCTTTTTGTATTGTTCGTTTTTAAAAGTTTCATTTTTGTGTGGGTTTGATATAAATCCTTTCGGTGCAAGACTTCTCTAAAAGGTTTAAGAATTTCTCAATCGTATTAACTTTGCTTGAGAATAATTAATTATTGTGACAGGATCTCGTCGGGTCAAATTTCAGGGAAGGGAGCTCTGGAAACGTGATCGGTCTTTCAGTGCAGTTGCTTCTAATCATTTAATAATTCATAGTCCCAATGACCTTTGATTTTGCAAGACTGGACTGCTCGTCCATGTTCTTTGGGTATAATTATTAAATCTATCACTCCCTGAAATCTCAGAGAAATTCATAATAAGCGTAAGAGTTTGAGGTTATGTGAAAAGGTCAGTTCGACTCCTATTCTATTTCATGTAGATTTACATATCTCGTTCCTCGAGAAGGTTTGCCCAGTTTAATATTAATGCGTTTAAGAGGCCAGTCGTAGTTAATTTCAAATAGGAAGTATGTCCAGTTTTGTTGTAAATAATTTCCTTTTAAAGGTAACTTTTGTGTTTTTAGCTGTGTCATCAGATCCGACCCCAGTAGCGTAAGGTTGCTACATTACTACGTAGTCCAAGTCCAGTAAGCCAATTTGTATAACAGAATGTCTGCAAGAAAAAGAAAGATATGTTTTGCAAGTTTTATCTTCATTTCGTTCGTCAGTTGGAACGAGGGATTCTGCCAGATGAACTGTCTGAGGGGAGTCTCGGACTCCGGACGAATTCCTTGCAGCTCTAAGTAATCGATTTTTTTTAAACAATATTTTTAATTAATTGGGTGGTTCCAAATATTTGTCTATAATAAGGAAGGACGCCTGGTGACCTGATCGGTCATTCAGAGTGTTTGAAGTAATCATACTTTCAACTTCCTCCAAGTTATCCCTTGTTTTGATTCAAGTTGGTACAGCACCAACCACTGAAAAGTTGAATGCAGCCAACCCTAGACCCTAGGGAGAATTATGAGCGGAAACATTTGATGTTTCTGTAATTTGTTCGAATTGAGATATTATTTTAAGCATCCTACTTTGTACATGCTTAAATGGTTGTTATGTCAAATCGATAATAAGGGTTGAAAAGTCAAACCTCAGTAAAGAACAAGTCTAAATCGGTCAGCAGAACTTCAATCTTTAAATTCGTTGTAAATAAACTCTATTTTATTTTATTGTTTTATCTTCGAAACAAGTTTTATCATTGAGAGAAAAAGAGACAAATTCCTGAAGGTTTGAAAGTTAACATCATTAAGCAATTAATTCCTTTAAGTTAATTATTCAGTAATTATTGCAACTCAGCGTCCAAGTTTTTCTGCTCTTATGTGTAAAGAGCCCGCCTAAGGAGAGAAAGAGAGATTCTCCTCAGGTTTACCGTTAGGTACGTCTTACGTGTGGGGTATGTTATTAAGTTCCTTGTTAGGTTCGTACTTCTGGGGAGTTATTCTATTATCTTTGTAGGATGGCGTCTGATGTAGCATTTTTTGCTTAATTTCTAATTGATACGGTGATTCTTAAATTGACCAAGCTTTCCCTCGATCCTAAACGAGGACTCACTCTCTGATTTGTATTGTAAATTAAGAGAATATCTTTTCCTGTACATAAGGTGTCAACAAATCTCATTTTAATTTCTTTGTAGTCGTAGGAAGCAAGGAAGGTGGGAAAACGAAACAAGAAAGAGCAGAGAAGAGACATGAACCCCGAACTACCCCTCGTAACAGCGTGGTGAGTCAAATGTATGCACCCCTCCTTTCTTTACACATGATGGTACAAGTAAAGTCGGAGGACCTCACTGCCCGCAGGACGCTCTTGCAGGAAGTCAGAGGGTCAAAATGCCAGGGTTTGGACTGTAGACTGCCACAACACCGACGCGGCAACTCACACGGATATATACGTAGCGATTCTCAACTGTCAGTCACTTACAGGAGAGGATAATTGCAGAATGAACTCAGGAGGATTAAGAGGGACATCATCAGACTATCAGAAGTGTCGAGGAAGAATGAAGAACAGTTGAAACTACCGTCAGGGCACAGGTTCTACTACAAAGGAACAGAAAAAGGCAAACCAACAAGCGTTGGCTTTATAATTAACAAACATCTGAAGTCACGGATCTCAGAAATTGAAGGAATTTCAGATAGAATCGCACGACTAGTAATAAAGATAAACAAGAGATACAGTATGGAAATTATACAAGTGTATGCTCCAACAACATAACATCCGGAGGAGGAAGTCGAAGACCTATACGAGGAGATACAGATGATTTTGGATAGTAGCAAATCGCATTACAAAATTTTAATCGGAGGCTTCAATGCGAAAGTAGGAATGACACAAAAGTGGGAAACTTTTGATTTGGCTACAGAAACAAGACAGGAGAGTTAGTGAAATTCTCAGAAGCCAACAGATTGTTCATTTTTAATACATTTTTTAAGAAGCCGCCCCAGAGGAAGTGGACATGGAAAGGCCCAAATGGGACTAAAAAATTAATAGACTACGTTTTATCAAAAGCAGGGAAATTCTGCAAGACGTGTCTGTTCTGAATGTTGAACAATCTTGATATGTCAAGGTGTTAACTGTTTATTATTCGTTAATTGGAAGAACAGTTATTATTGGTTGTCAATGCACAGAAGCAGTGACTTTCGATATATGTATCTGTGTGTGAGTGTGACTTAAGACAGATACAAGTAAGAACGAGTGTTACAGACAGGCAGTGTTAGTTAATGATGCGATAGTTATATTGTAAACGTCCTGAAGAAGAAAAGGGGTGCGGACAAGACACCATATTAAGATTACAAATACTGAACTAAGTAAGAAAGAAGAAACCAACCGATCCGGACATCATATTGAAGATACATCTTGGAGCTTGACGTCGGAACTTCATATATACAGAAATAACTACAGGGAGGAGCTTGTTAAAGTTAGAAGTCACAACCACTACTTCAATTGAGGTAAGTCATCCTAGCAATAAACTCATAGTAATAATAAGCTCAAGTGCTAACACTGAACAGTTTCAAAATCTCAAGCGATAATAGGATGGTGAGATGTAAGCTGAAACTAAATACTAGACTTGAGATAAAGAAACTTATCAGAGGAAACCCACCAGTTTTAGATATGGAAAATCTAGAGAAACACAGACAGACATTCGAGATAAAACTAAGCAACAGATTCAGTGCCTTGAAGATGAAGAAATCATCAATCGCATAAATAAAATACTGACTGAGATAATAAGAGAAACAGCCAAGGAAGTAGCAGGCACCAAAAAGAAAAGAAAAATCTCAGAGAGACTTGATGAACAAAAGAAGGGAAATGAAAGAAGATAAAAATTACATCAAGAGGGTCGAGTGCACAGAAATGCATAAAACCGTAAGGAAGAAAATCAGACATCATCTTGAAAGACAGTCGAGGAAAACAAGAGCCTGAAGAAAACCAAGCATCAGCTCATGATAGGAAAAAAGCAAATAATCGAGGTTAAGAGACCAGACGGGACCGTAACACGACACAAGGAGGAAATTATAAAAATATTTGAAAATTTCTACAGAGAATTGTACTACTCCGAAGAAGAAATAGGAAATGAAGATTCAGAAGAAAATGATGTAGAAGTTCCAGACGTAATGAAAGAAGTGTACTTTGAACCATGAAGAACGGAAAATCACCAGGAGAAGATGGACTCACAGCAGAGATGTTTAAATGGGGAGGTGAAAAGACGAAAGAGGAACTTGCGAAATTATTCTCGATGTGCTTGAGGAAGAGAGAAATACTGCCAAGTCGTAATAATGCTATTATTATTTTATTGTACAAGAAAGGGAACAAAGAACGCGTCCAAAATTACAGACCAATTAGTTTACTGTCAGTTCTATACAAAATGTTCACCAGTTATTTTGAATTGTATTGAACGACACTTGGGTTTTAACCAGGGAAGGGAACAAGCCGGATTTCGTCGTGGATTTAGCACAATGGACCACATACAAACATTGAACGAAGTTATGGAAATGAGTAATGAATATGAACTTCCACTATGTTTGGGATTCATAGATTTTGAAAAGGTTTTCGATTCAGTCTTTTTGACAGCAGTACTTAAATCACTTGAGCATGAAAGTGCATACATCAAGTTACTGCGAAACATGTACTCGACTGGGACATCTGTCATTAGACTATATCAAGAAAGTGAAAAATTTAAAGTTGGAAAAGGGCTAAGGCAAGGGGATTCAATTTCTCCAAAATTGTTATCTGCGGTCCTGGAGAAAGTGTTCCAAAATTTAAACTGGGATGCAGTTGGAATTAAACTTAACGGCGAACATCTTCACCTACGATTCGCTGATGACATAATCCTGTTTGCTTCAAGTGCAGAAGAACTACAAACCAGAATGGAAGAAGTGAGTAATGAGAGTTTGAAAATAGGCCCTAAAATGAATTTAAGTAAAACAAAAGTAATGTAAGTACCATCAGCATGCTGCAAAGAAGGAAATAAAGATTAACGAATAGACAATATGCATAGTTTGTGAGTTCTTTTACCTACGTCAGCTCAAAACATCGAATGCCAGGTTGAGGGATGAAATAAATAGAAGATGTAAAACAATGTGGAGTTCTTTTGAAGACTACATTTTATTTTCAAAAGCAAATTGCCAATGTGTCTGTAGCGTAAAGTTTATAATCAATGTGTATTACCTGTGATGATGTACAGTTGTGAAACTTGGACATTGAATGCGCAAACAACTGAAAAATTGAGTCACACAAACAGCAATTGACATGCATGTTAGGAATAACTAGGAGGGACTCGAAGACAATGGATTCGCACACAAACAAAAGTAGAGGAGGATGTAATCAAGACTGCGATGATGATAAAGTGGAGATGGGCCGGTCACATAGCTAGACGAACAGATGGAAGATAAATGTACTACATTTGATTCCTAAAGAAAAGAAACGACTCAGACGACGTCCAAATGTAAGGGTAGATGAAATCAAGCGTTTTTCAGGAGCTACATGGATGATGATAGCAGCGGATAGGAAAGAAAGAAAGGGGACCTAAAATAAATACTATCCTGCAACGATGTTGCGTTTGGCTGGTTGCAGAACACTTTAGGATTTGGGTGATTAAACTATCAGCTTGAAAGAAAGTATCCGAACATCGAAATAACTCCCAAAAAATATTTTTTTAAAAACTTTTAAAAACACACTATTTGCAAACAATTCATACTAAAAATTAAAAAATAGTTTTGCTTATGCATGGCTAAAAAGAAGAGCATGGGGCGTGCCAATTGAAGATTCTATATAGTGACCGTATATGAGAGCGTGCTCATGTTTTTTTCTGGTTATGCATAAACAAAATTATGTACTAATCTTTTAAGAAAAGTATGTTTTAATAAAGTTTTTTTTTTTATATTTGTTTTACTACCAGGTTCAACATATTCGTGGAATTACTCAGCAGTAACTGGGAAAAGGCGGCTGTCTATAAAATCTGTACCTGAAAGCCAAAACTGCGTTAAGTACCGTAGAATTTAGGCCAAAACGTCATTAATGTAGTTTTGTACAGTACCCGGAAGGCCTCGTTTGGCAGTGTTTGCGCCTGAACCCCCTGGGGGAGAAGTTAAAAAAATAAAATGTCAAAAATCGATAAAAAAAAGCGTGCCAAATTCCACTTAACCCACTCCACAAACTGAAAATCCTGGCGGAATCCCTGCGTAATGATTACATGAGTCTTGTTGTAAGCATGTTAAATATATAAAAAAAATAATATATTATTTAGTTTGCCCATATACTTTCTGTGAAAGGAAGTCTCTTTTTCTCGAAAACAATGATTTGTGACTACGCAGTTCTGGCGCTCAGGTACAGAAATATGGCCAGAACAGATGACATCAAAAAACAGCGCACACTATTAACAAAACGGCAATAATTTGCCTTTGATGGAAAATTAAATGTTTAAAACACTGTACAAATAACAAACCCTTGCCGTACATGGGTTATAACTTCATTTTCTTTGCAATGCTAAGGAAAACTCATGCCATTTAAAAGCTAGTTAAATGGCTCGGTGTAAGTAAGAACTGCTTGGATACTGATACTTTTTTCCCTACAGGAAAACGAATCTGCGTACTTACTTACCTTGAAACTGGTGGAAGACAACAAATAATCCTGGAGAACGCAGAAATATAAAACCAACAAATAATCACGACAAGCAAATGCGTTCACAATGTGCATATAATCTTCCACGCTACTTTTCTGAAATAACCACATACACCGTGCAAAACACGTGTTACACCTCTACAACACAAACACCCGCTGAAGCACACAACCGCCACCTCACAAGTCACAACACAAACTTCGTCCTTCCCGCCTGCGAGCTTTGGCGGGCACTGAGACTGAGGTCAATACCCATTATAACTTCGCTTTGATAGTCTTGGTGTGCAGTGTTGCTAACCAAGTTCTCGCGTACAGTATTGACGAAAGGGTGTTTCTTGTTTTTCGCGGATTAAAAAACAACAAAACAAACAATGTATTTAAATGTTTGCGTGATTCCTTCATATACTTTTAAGAACTAACCAAGATGTTTTTGTAGCAATTAAATTTTAAAATGAAAAATAAATCCATATGAATTGTCCACTTCCGGTTTTAATGGCACAGTACTTGGGTTTGATGGTTGATTTTTCAGCTTCATCGTATTTATTTAACTATAATTAATGAACGCAATACGCTAGACAACTGGCTATGACCTAGACCCGTCACATGCAAAGTGCATACCATCCTCGGCGAACACTTCTCCGGGGGCAGGAAAATGCGAAGAGGTGTTCATTTTCGTCAAGCATAACTCACACTCATGTTGCAACTTTGCCCTTATCCTCACTCACTCTCAAGCGATGATGACGAGGTCACCCCCCCCCCTTCTCATGAGGATCTCCACTCTTGTGAGGAAAATGGAAAGGAAGCATGACACGGACTTTCAAAATCAGGATATTATTTTTCATTTGCCACGAATCAGTTGTAAGTATTCTAGGAAAATTGTTAGATTCTTTCATCTTTCTCGATCACTTCCTTCCCTGCTGTGGAAATGCGAATTGACAACGCTAGAATAGACCACAAAAGTCTTCTGTCAGATCCGGTTGGTTGTCATGGTAACCCGCCATGTTCAAGTCTAAACAACAGTGGTTGGTTTATGTAGTTTCTTCGATAATAATAATTCATCATGGGTATGTGCTTCGTACCAGATTGCAAACGTTACAATGAGAGAGAGACATGTCGCTTTAAAAGGATGAAAACCAGAAAAAGAAAAAAAAATCAGCCATTACTTCCACAAGTTACTGTCTACGTTCCTACCATCTAACTTACTTGACTGTTCACTGTTGTTTAGACTTGGCCCCCGCCGCTGCTATGGCAACCATGCGGATATGGCGCCAAGCCTTTAGTCCTCCATTACCATACGGACAACCCCAGTAACAAACAAACATTGAAAATATACGTGGATTAAACGTTAGTACCGAAACGTTCTCTTAATGTTGTAAATGTACCGAAATGTCAGCCTGTTTAATGGTCTATTCAACGCTGAATAATGGTTGAGAAGAAACTGGTTCAGTTAGCCAAAACAGAGCATTAATTCTGTCATTGGTATACACTAATTTAGTTTCATTTCATCCGTTGCTTTCATCATGATATACGGTGCTAATTTTCCAACAGTAAATTATCCAACCGCTGCTATGAGGTTCGAACCAGGTACGTTCCGCACTCCTCGTTGGTAGCTCGACGCCTTATCCCTTCATCCATGGATTCACCTGGAGAGTCCGCTACTCTTTGTGTATATTAACTAGCAGTCTAGAATGAAGTTGCTACGTCATGAATATGAACGTTTGACCATCACGAAAGAATAAAGAATACAGGCACTTTTCTTCTTTCTGTGTCATGTGCATTTTTCTTTAACACTTTGACCATCGCTGTACTATTGAATTTGCATTTCTCAATAAGTGTAATATGTCGATTTAGAACAACGCATATAAAGCAAAATCTATGTCACAGTTGAAAACAATTCACATTAATGCTCTATTAACGAAAGTAAATGTTCGTTGAAATATAGTTTTAAATTCAATCTGTTTTCAACATACAAATGAGAACATGAAAATGTAGTTAATTTCATTGTATTTTCTATTAATTATAATGTTTAAGCAATTAAATTAGAAATACACGTGTGAAATGAAATGTATAACATAATATAAATGAAAGTAGAAAACACGTCACATTAATGCCCTATCAACGAAATTCTATCTTTGTTGAAATATAGTTTAAAATTCAATCTGTTTTCAACGTGCACATAAGAACATAAAAATTACTTTGTGTCGTTCAATTAGTTTCTAATTACATTTTTTACAACTTTAGTAAGAAGTACATTAAACAAAATCTATACAACAGTTGAAAATAACTTATTGAATACACGTTGTATTAATGTCTTATCAACGCAATGATGTTTTTCTTGAAGTATGGTTTAAACATAAACGTAATTTTTTCAACCGATAACGGCTAATCAACGAAATGAACCATAATTAACGGTGGAAATACGTATGTGTGCTACTGGGAAAGTTCGAGAGAGTTAAAAAGGCCTCTCAAGGACAATCACCTTGAAATCTGGAAACAACTATAAGTTTGACATTTACCTACTAAGTACAAGGAGAACCTTACTCATTATAATGGGCAGCAGAAATCGAACCTGTGTGCCGACCTGAAGCCTGTGACCGTAACCACAAGGCCATGATTTGTTGGTATTATCTTGTTTATGTAATGAGGAATTGATAAGGCACGATAAAGGTGATCATTAGAGAAGATACTAAATGGGGAGAAAAAGAAATTGGTTAGGACATTGCTTACACAGAAATTTATATATCGGAGGTGCAATTGGGAGTATGGTTGAACGGGGAGTTGCCATGATGGACGGTGCACACGTGAATTTACATGACGAGATGAGGGGAAAGGTGTAAACTATTGAAAAAATAATAATCAACAATAAAAACAAAAGATACTTAATTTCTCTCCGGATTCTGAGACAATAGTGGCGCATTGTGAAATTGCTACATATCATCGTTTTAAAACTGAACATAAATTGATGAAAGACAGAGAGCTATGGTTGAATGAGAGCAGGGAAGGGAAGACAGGAAATCTGTCTGGGCACGATACCGAAATTCGCACAGTGAAACTGAGGAAAACCGCGGAAAACATAAGTTACAAATTCAATATTAATCATATTCATATCGAAGTATCTATAGCCATCGTGCCTCAACCTGTAGATCCTTCAAGGCACTTTTAGCCCTCGCCGTTCATCCTGATCTTGCGCTTTCTTTTATATTTTAGCGTGCCACTTTATATTTTTTATATTGTCAAGAAACTGCTTCCGTCTTTTTCCTCTCCCGCATTTATCACACATTCAATTGCATCTCTCAGTCTGTGGAAACAATGCCCTAATCCGTTCTTTTTATTCCTCTTTATCATCTCGATTACAGCATGTCCTTCGCCTACTCACTTCAGGGAATTTGTTCTATTCTTCTCCGTGTTCACATTTCAAAGGCTTCTAAGTTTCTTTCTTTAGTAGTCTATCATAGAGTTCGGTTCCATACAACATTTATACTTCATACAAAATATTTCATCAATCCCTTTCTCATCTCCTTGGTCATCGGTCCACATATAAAAATCATTTTTTTATATCAATCGTCATTGCTATTTACACCTTTATTTATTTTTCATTCTCCAAATCTTCACTCATTGCCATTGTCTACTTTATACCTTCCAATTTTAATGTTGGTTGTGATTCTTGTTTTGTTTTTTTTTGAATAGTATTTCCTTCGTTTTTTAGGTCCCTTGAAAGCAAGGCTATAGCAAAAGGAACCTTCTATTCCCGCTCATGTGCCCGTTCGTGTCCAGAAATTAAATCTCAGGAAATATAAGGGGTAGAAAGGTGAATGAGGTTTCGTTGGATAGGTCTGGAACCGTCCTGATTTGTTCAATGGTCCAGTGTTGCCAACCCATTTTCTAAAAAAAAGGTATTGTTCAAATTGCTTCCATTCAGTTAGACCTAGCTGCGCCAAACGTGGCATAAACGTTATTCGACACAAGTACTGTGGATTTTCCGGAACCTAAGCACTGCAGTTGTCTGTGTTGCCAGCCAATTTTATAAAAAAATATAATGCTTGTGTTGCTAAAATGCTATCAAGAAACCGGACATTTGCGATTGGTAGTATAATCACAGCGCTAGCTTGTCTTACGATGGGAGTGCTAATTTCGTGTTCATCTTCAGTCTACGTTTTTTACAGTTTTCTCCTAGCCGTTTTTACATATTATTAAGAGGTGTTTCATTCTTTGCCAACAAGAAACATATGATCTGCAGACTCAATATATTTAAAACTCACCCACCGCACATCGCTCGAATAGGGAATATCCATATCTTCAGTCTTCTATCTATTTAACTTCGTTCTGTCACGGTGTCCTATACTTTTACGTTTATTCTCTTATATAAAACTATAGATTCCTTATAACCCAAAATTTATTCCATTCCAAAGCTACTTTCTTCAACACATGCTTTAGGATTTGACTCGATCGAAAGGTTTCTCTAAATCAACAAATGTTACGTACCTTGCTCGATATACCTCGCATCGATTGCTCTAAATATATAATAATAATAATACACAGCCATATTCAATCCACTACTGGATGAGGCCTCTCCCGGAGGGAGGAGGTGGTCAACTGCTCCCACGCTGACCAGACGGGTTGGGAGAGGAGAGCCGAAGCTCTCAACTGTGATCGCTACCTGAATAAAGAGGTAGCGATCACAGTT
>JAGDQP010022908.1:0-29842 GCA_022664845.1 Lepisma saccharinum | reverse complement strand
AAATTGCGCCATGTTCAACGCTATTAAACACTACACTATGACATGAAACTTGTCTGGTTGTGAGTTGCAAATCGTTATCAGCAGTCAAAACAAGCAAGTGGTGCCAAGGACGCAGTTTTACGGTAACCACAGTGACAGCTAAATTCTATGCACAAATTCTGGTTTCCTATTTACACACCTGGTAGTGTTCTAAACTTGTCAAATGGAAAGGTGACATTTGAAATAGCACAGGGTGCGGCAACTGAATCTGATGTTTTTAAATTTGAAATAGAACGACAACCACTTAGCGTAAGGAATTGAATTTAGCACATGTTATGCTACATCTCAAATCGTTTGGGGAAACTAGCAGTGCAGGCATTTGCACTCAGTTGTTATCAAGGAGTGTTCACATTTTGAAACAGGTGTTTTTGAGGGGGACTGTTATTGCTATTAACACATTTCAATTGCTGGAGAAGGTCTTTAAAGTTTTGTATAACAATATGGTGAGTAGAATAAGTGATCTCAGCTGATGTGCACTGATGAATTCCTTTAACGACTAGATGTCAGTAGGATGGGTTATGAAAATTTCACTTTTTATGTATCCCTTCAAGCGACGTGAGATCACCTTCTTGGGGAACATGTTCTGCAGTAGGGTCATGGATTGTGTGGACGTACGGTTCGTGGCCCCAACTTATATATAAAAAAAATATTGTTCGGAAATCAAAACTGCGTCTACGCAACTCAGATTCCACAAACGTGGCTAACATATTAGCGTATAGCTCTGAATTCACTGTGACGCAGACTGCCGAACGCTCGCAAAATGATTAGCTTCTGGAAGCGGAGGCCATCTGCGGAAAGTTCTTCACGCACAATAAAATGGTATTCCATGAGGGAGCACGGCGATTACGGTAAATTTGAAAGTGTCGTTAAAAAAAAGTTGTTTAGTGATCACAGATTCATTGTTTATGAAAAAGGACAACAAAAAAACAAGGTGTTGCGCCGAGCACTACTCCATCCTGACTGAAATACTTTGGGTAGATTCCTGTTGCCAACTAGTCAACATAAGAGGATCGTATGCCTGTCTCATTTGGGTCGTATTTTCTACCAATTGGACGGTACGGACCTCCTTATCCCTCTTGAAAGAGTGCCTTGAAATGATCAATATGAATAAGTACTTTAAGAGTACTGAAAACAGAATAAAATACACCAGTTGTAAAAAATGTTCAAACGTTAATCAATTACTGTGACAGAAGTATAAATATGATGAGAACTAACCAAATTGTACAAATTCCCTTTTTTATCTTTACTACTTACTAAAAGTGAAAAGCTTCCTCCACGTAGCGGTACACGAAGAATGCGCATTTTCAAATTTGACAAACAGAAAATGGTATATGCACTTTTTCAAATCTGTGCAAATATTATTCAGTGAATTTCCTGTGTTTATCAATCATGGACCTTGATGTAGAAGATACTTCTGTCAGGATCGTGAATTTTGCGTACGATACGGGTTTAGGATCATACATCATATAGTAGTGAAAAATTTCCTTTATGCACGGTCAAGATCGTACGATTTTCAACTTTGGGGCAGACGAACACCTGACTATTCTTACTTTGCTCTATTTCCGCTCAGTGTTG
The DNA here is from genome assembly GCA_022664845.1 of Lepisma saccharinum. Taxonomy (NCBI): domain Eukaryota; kingdom Metazoa; phylum Arthropoda; class Insecta; order Zygentoma; family Lepismatidae; genus Lepisma; species Lepisma saccharinum. Next base: position 28,228 of record JAGDQP010022908.1, on the reverse strand, counting down.
GCAGTACCTAGAATGAAAACTTGCAAGATTCAGTTTTTGCACCCTGTTTATTATTTTACACTTCTTACAAATGTTTATTTTTTTCTTAAGAAGTGCAACTAGTGTAATTGTGATATGTGATCAAAAGTATCCTCCATCACGAACACTGGCAGTCAATATAGTGTTGGACCACCCTTAGTCTTGATGACAGTCTGTACTCTCACAGGCATACTTTCAGTCAGCTAGTTTCCTGGAGAGTGGCAGCCCATTCCTCTCGTAGCGCAGAGACGAGACGACATATCGATGTGAGTCGGTGTGGTGCAGCACGAAATCGGCATTCCAAAACATCCCAGAGATGTTCTATCGGATTCAAATCAGGTACCCGCTCACCCCAAAACGCTATTGGAACGTTGTTTTCGTCAAATCACTTCCCCACAGTGCTTGCTGTACAGACGGTGCTAGGTCATGTTGAAAGCCATAACGGTTATTCTTGAACTGGTATTCGATGGTAGGCAGTAGGAAAGTGCTTAAAATGTTAACGTAAGCTTGTGCCGTTACATTGCCACGTAAAGCAACAAGGGGGCAAACTCCATCCATGAGGACATGACTACATTGTAACCCATCCACCCCTGGATTTCATAATCTGTATCGCTATTTATGATAAACACACGGAGTCAGGATAGTTTTGATCACACAGTATACATTTATATCCAAATTTACAGGCAAAAAGAAAACGTCATTAGTGAAACGCTAGATTGCGTCCTTATTTGGAGATATCACGTAATTTGTGACGATAGCATGCCATATATATCATATTTCGGCCTGAGTCAAAGTTGGCTAAAGGGCTTATAAACTAAATTCAAAATTTCTATACATATTTCGGCGCTCATGTCTAAAAATCTAAGCCATTCGAATTTTCTTCAAAGGACTTTTTCTCGCCTTTTGGTCTAAAGGATTCACCATTCAATACATGTACATCATTTTATAAACTTACTGTATATTAGATACTCGACCCGAAGTTGACCCGGAAGTAAGTTTCGGTAGTTGCACTAGCAATACATGCTCCGTGGTGTGTTATTAGATGGTATCACCGTTTGGTGTTTTAAACGAAAACCCGAAGAACGGGATTGAGACTCTGCCAAATTACAAGTCATTGTGCAAGAGAGTGGCATATCGAGGAGGAGTACTTACTATTTTTGAGGTACAAAAAGTCTGTAAATATAATATTTAAAATTTAACATAATTCATAGTCTGATATCTTTTATGATACGTTTGTGAATTCCTCATTTTATTTTGCTCACTTTGTATAGTTTCTGACCGACTGTTATTACATATTTTTTTTATTTTATTTAATTCTTTCTCTGAAATGTTCAATTTCTTCATAATTAATTGTATTGGAATTTGAGGGGCAGGTCTCCAAACAGTACAGACTCCTATGACATGTTTATTCCTCTATTCACATACGGTAACGCCGAGGAACGTACAGTTGGACATAATGTTCATATTTCTTTTATTCTTGGTGATGATACTTATTATTTTTTTGTATATTTAGTTCACATGCATTTTTTTATTTACTTTACGTTTGTGTTTTTATCACGTATTTATTAACTCGCCTTCTTGTCTGTCTTTTCGGTACAAATTTTGCAAAGATTTTAAACTAACATCCCAAAGAGCTAGATACTTGAAACTTTAAACATAGCTCAGAAATGGATGGCAATACAATATCCAATCATTTGATATACGACAGATAAATCCAGTTAACTGCAATTAATTAATTAAATAAATATTTGGAAATTATCCTTAAATGCACGCAGCGCCGCATTTATTGTGTGAAGTTTTAGTTGCATATCTCGCAGGAATTTTAATATTCATCTATTAATTAAAAAAGGATTTATTTAAACACGATTTTTTAAGATTGACTAAAAGTAAAAAAAAAAATAATTAATCTTATGAATCGGAAAATAAAAGCGTGGGTGCTGTTGCTTACCTTATCATAATATCTAAGAGCACCCACGTTTTTATTTTGCAATTCATAAGATTATTTCAATTTATTATTTTTTTTACTTTTTATTACATCTTAAAAAAGCGTGTCTTTTTGTAAAAAAAAACTTTTTTAACTATGTTTTACTTTTTGAATCTCATTCAGATTCTACAGTATTTGTATTTTCACATGGAGAACTTTAGGTGCACCTATATGGGTCATATTTAGATTACCGTTTTCCGAAGGTTGCCCACATGTTTAGTTATCAATGAGAAATTACAAAATGTCTTTATATTCTCAATCATGGTCTATTAATCTTATTGGCAATGTATTTATGATTATTTATGGAAACTTTCAACATTTTCTGCCCCATACCAACGACACAAGCTATCCCTAAAGTTTAACTATAGCCACCTTCGTGTCACTTACCTTATTTTTGTGCGGCTATTTTCTTAATTCCAGTTTAGTAATCAGCTAGACTCTCAACTGAATATTAAAACTGCAAATTCGAAGTTTAGTTTCGGTCTTCTATTAATTCAATTTTGGCTTTGTTTTTAAAACAAAAGCAAAATAGCTTTCATGCAATGTTTCTACACGTTACACTAAAGAAATGCAAGGAATATGACGCCGCTATTCTTGGAGAAAAGCTATGTGGTATTCTTTATTCATTTTATTTAGGTAGATTACTTTTCAAACGCAATTATTTATCGTATCTATAATAAAGGATATTACAAAATATATTTTTAGATTTGTATTGAGATTATAATTGAAAAAATGATTGCTATCCCTATGTTTATTTCAAGACGATTGAAAAACATAAAGATGTATTATTATTATTATCATTATTATTATTCTTTTCAAGCCCCAAACATTAAACGTAGTTCAAAAACATAAATAATAAAACTAATTTTGTTTCTTTCCAGGTAAATATCTTCTTCGTTCTTAAATGTGGTGCAGGAAACCGTAAGTTAAGCATTTTATAAACTAAAACTAACTACTGGTTAAAAGCATATGACTAGTCTATACACTAAAACTTTAACGAAACACACATTAAGATATCACAACATTTTAAAATACGTTCCTCAGCCACAATTCTGAAAGCTCAACACATCAGAAAATATTTATAAACATGTTATAAACTAATTATGACATTATTTAAGTAACTTCTGGCGTCATGTGCCGTACAAATATCTTTAATCAAAAATCAAAACTGCACGGAACGATATTTATAACATAATTTATTCTTAAACTCGCTTATTAAATACATATATTAAACGCACAATACAACGTTTCGACTACGTCTGTAGCCATTGTCAATTGTCCTGTTAACAGAATCATTTTTCTTTTTGATTTTTTTAAAAATTGAATTCCTAATGTTGTCAGGCCATATTTATTTATTTGTTGAGAACGTTATTTTCTATTATGTCTCTAATTCTATACATATTTACGACGTTTTTCCTTTCTTGGTTTAAACTTCTACAGTCATTCTTATTAACATTATTCGTATTGCAGCATATTCGATATCCTTCTCTAACCAATCTTTCTGCTTGATTCTTTGCTCCTCAAAGAAACCTTACTAAAACCAATGTGAAAGATTAAAATGAAAAAAAAAAACGCAGTAAAATGTGCATAGAATTAGACCGAAAAGAAAAATAACGAGTAAATAAATATGGTCTGACAACAACAGGAATTCAAATTTAAAAACAAAACAATAAAAAAGAAAAATGATTTTGTTAACAGTACACTTGATAATGGCTACCGATGCAAATGAAAGGTTGTGTTGTGCGTTTAATATATACATTTAATACGCGAGTTTAAGAATATATTGTGCTTCAAACATCGGACAGTCCAGTTTTGATGTTTGATTAAAGAGAATTATGACATTGTTTATGAACATATTTTAGTTGTCTTGAAATATTAGATTTGACTTGAGAGACACTTGTAGTGTGGTGAAACTGTTATATGTTAAATTTTTCTCTTTAGTGAAAACTAAGTGTACGTATATCACAAATATGTTTAGGCTATAATTAAAAAACTTAACCTGTGTATAATTGCATGCATAAAATTTATATTTTTACCATTACCAAAAGATTCGCATCGCAGTAGATTTTAAACTAAACTTGAGCTCTATGCATACAGTTTGAACTATAATTGCGCTTACGTGAATTTGATTTTAACGTTGTCTGTCTGAGACTTCGATGCGGTTAGCGTCACAAAACAGGAAAATAAAGGTTTAGCTTCTTTAACTTAAGGTTGTTTAGCCATTATGAACGATGCTTAACAAAACCTTGGCAATCATATATCACACTGCTATACTGTACCCAGTGCAGTAACTTTAACCTTTTCAGAGAAATTGTTATCATCATTTGAAATCATCATCATCATCATGTACCACACAACCCTTCTCCTCAGTATTAAGTCATTGCCTTAGAAGTAAGGTATTATATATTATAGTGAGTTGGAAAATATCGGATATTAAGGTATTATGTCTATTCTTTGATAAATGCGATTTAAAATATGTAATGTCTATGTGATAACACTTGTATGTATTTTTAAGATATTAACTTGACGAAATCGATTATAATTGTAAAATCGTTCAAAGGTGAATAAAATATACATTCTGAAACCTTCAGATTTTTGCGTACCAAAACATTTGCTTCGTAGGAAATGTTTAAGACGAATTCTATGAGCATACAATATTGCTATTTTCATTGTTAATTATGGGTATCTTTACTGTTGGTCTTACATTGATTTTCTCGTTAGATATTCTGTTCTAGAATAGGGTTTGATTTATTCAAATAATGCATGAATGAAAGAAAAGAACGAAACGGAATATAGCGCATACAAGAAAATAAAATACTAAAATATCTGTAAAAAAATAATATTTTTTAAGCACATTCTTTTCTTAAACGATACTTACTAAGAAGTAAAAAAATAATTTTGTGTATGCATGACTAAAAAGAAAGACATAGGGCGCGCTAATTGAAGAATTTATAGAACGACTGTATATGAGAGCGCGCCCCATGTTTTTTTTGTCATGCAAAAACATTGTTTTTTACTTTAAGCACGATTTGTTTAAGAAAAGAATATCTTTAAAAGGATTTTTATTATTTATTTTACCCAAATCCCTAAAGTGTTCTGCAACCAGTTAAACGCCACAGCATTGCAGGCTAGTATTTATCAGTAATAGCAAAAAAAAATGTATTAAAATATGCTTTTAAAATATAAAAATATATGGAAATATATGACAGTAACAATGGAATATTGTATTGTCGCCCGACTTACGTCGCTATGCAAATTTTCATCATTGTATTAAGTCAGGAAATGAGCGAAATTAACGTTGCAGGATTTGAGGACACCACAAACCATTGTGAACTAAAGAAAATAATGTAATAAAAAGACCTTTTTGATCATCGTACCAAGTTTTCATTTGATACTTCAATAGGTATGTTGATACTCAAATATATAAAAAATTAAATTAGAACATAGTTGTTTTTAGTTTTAATGAACCTTCTGAAGGTTATTTAAGGTTCTAATTTATTTAGTTCAAACGTATCATATACGCCAACAGTATTTCAATCTGTTTTTATTCTAAGTCTAATATTTGTTCAATCTTATACCATGAAACTGCTGCATGCTTATATTTACAAAATGTCTATCCTCAGGGTAATATGATTGTACACCAATTAGGAAAATGGACTAAAAATTACTAATGAAAGAGTATGTATACACTACATGTTCTGTATATTTACCTTCCTGGACAGTAGGGTAATCATTTAATATACTAGTCGTCAATTAATTACAAAATACATTAACTTAATGATAGTTATGAAAGACGAATTTTATAGCAATTTTATAATGTTTTATAAATTGGGATTCATAATTTAATGTCGACTGTATATGCCGTTAGATACAAATTCTTGTGCATTACGTAGGTGAACTTTGTTGCACACTAATTTCATATATTTCGAGATAGCTTAAATATTTTTGCATCACAATCATCCATTATTGGGAAACGGACGAAACAAAATTGTAATCTAAATTGCTTGAAATAAATCAACAAAGAAACACGTGAAGTATTTTCTTTTCACTTCAACCAAAATATATTGGATTTGGAGAGAAAAAAAGAAACCTGTAACAAATTACAAAACATAAAACACTCGTTTGTATTGCTCGTAATGCAAGCAATCGAAATTACTGCATTAAAGTAGGTAGAGATTGTATTTTCTGTTTGTTCCAATCAGATAGGTACAGACAAGGTTTATGGCCTATTTTGCTTCTCTTCTCTCTCAGTGTTTACGTTGCTAAGCGCCAGCAATTTTGATTGATATATACATTTCTCTCTACAAGTATTGAGTTTGTTTACAATATAAATTGTTTAAATGCCGAACCAATTAAATACTGCTCCACACTATGAGCACCCGTCCTCAGAATGGGAAAGTCCATAACAAGTTTCGGAGTTAGATAAGTTTCATCTTTATTGATAATGAAAATGTAAGGCTAAATGCATTATTTTATCTATTAAAATCAATACGTAATGAGAACATTTTTGTTAGTGATTATGTATATTTAATTTAATAGAAAAAATCCAGTTAGTACATTTGTAAATCCGGAAAGTTACACCATACCGCAGTACCGAAGCCTGCATTTTACATTGTTTTATAAATGGTTTATTTGGTGTATGAGTTCAAGGTTGTTATACTGTCCAACTGTGGGACTTTGAATGATTTCCGCACAGCCATTTTTTAAAAGCTGAATGCACATTGTTTCTCCTTAAATGTCTGTCCTTTTTACGATATAAAAGAAAAAAAATAACTTGGTGGTAAATAAGCAACCATTACTCTTGAAGAAAGATGTCAAATTTACGAAATGAATTTTTTCTTTGTTTGTTTTTGTTTTTGAGCAACTATTAAGTTAAAACGAAAAGTGTTCTTGCTTCGTAGTTCCTGAAATCGGATTTATATTGTTGTGTTACAGGGCTCTATTGTTAAAGTAGCTGGTCAGTCGTTTTCCATAGTTGAAATTCTGAAATTAAATATAAGGATGTTCAAATAAGAAAACAAGCACTTCTGAGTGTTGAAGCTCAACAAACACAATAGATGTATCAGGGTTTTCCTTAAGTTACTTTGTATATATGAAAAGTTAACACTCAGTTTACATAAGGAGTTTCGTTGCTGGTGGAAATTGTTCCTTTTCTTTGTCTCCTTCTTAAATGCTCACAAAGGAACCGAGCTACTCAGATTTCGGATTTATAATATCAAGAATCTTTTGTTCCGTCTGGCAAACATTAAGTGGGCACCTATGCTGATAACCTGCCTCAGCTAAACTTTCTACAACATATTTGATACATATAGACATTAAAGAAACAAGTAATACATATTATTTTAAGAAATAAAATGTAAATGTCGATAAAATTTACTAATTATATTTTATAACAAATTAGATTTAGCTGATTTTGATTGTTATTTTGCCCAATTTTCTCTTAGTCCTGGTAAGATGAAAGTTATTTGCACATTATGTTTGGAAATGAGACTTTCATAATTTCTTGACACCTGTCTGGCAAGTTTGACGTCAAACATTTGTAGCAACTTCGTCATAATGTCAACTTGCAACTTTGCTGCAAGCTTATAGAAAGCTTGCAGATTTGAAATGGCAAACCTTGTGCAAACTTGCTGTAATTTTATGTATTATCTGGGGAGAGACGGTAAATAGACGAAAAATAGTTTAGATATTAAGGAAAACAAAGAACCCAAAGAGTAAATAAAATGACTTGCAAAAAGAGTTTTATCGCACCTTTCGTTTTACGTGAGAAGAAATTGGAAGTACGTTTACTGGATTATGTTTTGAGGATGCAACCAAAGTTTTATTTTTGTCTTTATCTGCCATTATACAGAAATTGCAATAATACATCTAATCAATATTACTTAGCTAGCTCCTATAAAATGCGGTACAGACTCGTGGCTGATCAATATAATAATTATATCAACTTTGTAATGAAAATAATTTCATTATACTTTCATAGGAATAAAATATTCGTATCATAGCATATACAAGCATTAGACCAATTCACTTATTTTTTTATAATATGTGCTTATTAGAATGCATTATACAAGTGATAAACATTTAGATGCAATCCACAAAGAATCTCACTTAATTGAATTTGATGGGACCTGATAGAGTAGTTGATTCAAGGATTTTGGTCAAAAGATTTGAATAGTTCTAATGGCGAATTTAAAAGAAAGTAAAAGAATGTTCTCACTGCTATGTGCTGGCAACATGTCGGCTTAAGAGAAGAAAGTCGACGAAATTATTAGTGATAAAATTAAAAAATTACAAAAAATGTTCGGACTTAATCTCAAGAAAATTTACACAAATAGTTTTCTTAGTGCACAGTGCTTCCTATAATGTTTTTTTCAACAAGAAATTCAAACATTGCAGTGATAATGACATGTAAAAGTGACAGTAACTTAGAGTATATAGAGTGACTAGCGACTATGGCGGACTATAACACTAACAACTAATAAATAAATAACTTTAAAATGTCAAATATTATGGACGGTAGGCTGAAAAACTGTATAATATAACTAATTTTATAATAAAACGGCAGTAATAATAACGATTTCTGAATGGGCATAACCATTAAGAGTAGAAGTCCGCGATAGCAAACAATAGACTAAAGACTGAGACTCACTGCTATGTTTTCTTCAAGATGTCATCTGTTTAGGTGTATATCAACATGTCGACTGAATACTGGAAATGCGAATCTTGTAGTACGATAGCATTTGCTGCATAAGAATGTAACGAGCATACGCTTTGAGATATTACTTTGATTAGGAGAGTTGGAATAATGCCATTTGAATATATCTTCAATTATAAATCTGGAACACCTAGTTCGTGTATGGTAGGGGGGTACACTTTCGATATACGTAGAATTTCGACCACTTGTAAGGAAAATAGGTATATTTTATTCATTGTACGAGACAGCACTGATTTCAGAAGTTTTATTTGTGACGTATGTTGTCTCCTGTTTTTTGAGAAAATTTCACAAATTTCTGGGGAATATTGGAGATACCAGCATCAATTCCTTATTGAAAGGTGAGTTTGACTTTGGTAGCTTTAGTGCCTCTTATAAAAATGCATGTTTTTCTTTTTCTAATCTCTTTTTTTTTCTCGGTGAGCCTAAAGCAATTAAGTTTTTCTTAATCATGGACACATGTTTCCGGTTTGTAACGTTTGACGCTTCTTGCCATCTAGTGAGTCTTAACGGATCTACAGCTATTTCCCTTTGCATGCACAAGGTGGTACATTTCTGATCAGCTAAAATTGTACAATTTCAATCTACGGAGTAACTGAATTAGTACTATTATTTTATGTTGTAGAACGCGAAATAATATCGCATCTGGAAGTAAACATGGCGTGCCGTTTATTATTGGCAAGGCCGAAGTCACCTCATAAAGACGATGTACGCGCGTTTCGTAATGTAAGTTACAACATTGCTGCTTCAGCTTCCAAAGGGGACTGGATATGATGTCAGAGATGCAACTGTTAGTACCACGAAGTAGGCTTCTGTGATTTGAGCTGAAGGAAAGAAGCAATTCATTTGCTGGAAGCTGTTGTAAATTATTAAGACAGAAAAGTTTCTTTTGATAGACATATTATACCATACTTTTTTATTATTTTAAAGTGTACTTACCCAATTCTGTTTCCTTAACATATAGTACTAAAAGTACTCTTTCACTGATCACACCAGGAGGGACAGTGTCCACAATATGTTTCTGACGTCGTGTCAGAACAAAATTTTCTTTCGTTTCGAATGATCAAGTACAGGAAGTAAGAAAATCCCTTTCTCAATATAAGCGTAGCAGAAGTAGCAAATAAGACAAAGAACTACGTAGGTACAATTCTGATCGTTTTTTAAGGATGGAAATATCCTTGTTCTGTTGAGAAACTTATTTGCAGGTCTGTAATATTGTGGTGATGTAATTTCCGTTAAAGAAATATTAAATTCATTTTGAAATGATCAAAATTGTACCACTTTACCATATTTATCTCTAACGCAAGCTATTGTTGAAAGCATTATTGATGTGTAATGATTAATTTGTGTTAGTATCTGATATCAATAAAAGAAGTGAACATTCGTTTCAATATTGAATTATATGCTTTGGTAGTTTGCCAGGGTAAACTTCATTTTAGCAGATACTATTCCGAAGTAATTACACAAACCATAAGGATCATAAACTATTGGGACCAAAAGGTATGATTCGGTTACGAAAATTCAGTTAAACCGGAAACATAGTGATTTATATAGTATATAGTTTTAAATTATACTACATGTTAAAAAGAAACTATTTTAAAGTAAACGAAACAATTTTTCAAACATAGGCCTACTGTTGTAATTTAAAGTAATCTAAAAAACTCTTTAAGTGTTTCTAAGTTACACAGTTTAATCATAAAGAAATCTGAAGATTTTAATTCGTTCATACATACTATACACATATAAATGAGAAAAGTCGAAATGTAAAATCTTACAGTACTGTTATTTCATAATAAAGCCTTTATTTGTACGGCCTCTATTTTTTTATTATCGTCTTTCATAATTTTGCGTAAGAGTACCCGCTTCATACTGTAATATATTCAAATTAAATTAAAAATTACATATTCATTTAAATTAAAAATTACTCGTATTATAATTACTGTACTGTACTTTTACTAAATATTGTAAGGCATCGTTCATAATTAATAGTATAAATTAAATGTAGTATTTATAAACTGCTATAAATCAATTTTTTATTTTTTACCGTGTCTGGGTTCTGTTAATCCGGAAATTCTATTAATTGCGATTTGGTTAATCAGGGCTCTAGTGTACTTATTTTTCTGAGCTTGTTCATTATAAAGTAATATACAGTTCTTAGATAACTTAAGGTTCGAAATAGGCATTTCATTCCATAATGTCAATTTTTGTTACCTCTAGAATACGTATATCGGAATGTTCTTCGGTTTAAAAGAGATGGTTTAAAACATTGTTCATCATTTAAATTTTTCTATGACATTTTATTTATTTTGATATTTAATTAAACAATAAAAATAAATAATGTTATAATATTTACTTATATGGTGAATTACATACCATAGCATAGTCCGTAACGTTGAATGAGGTTGCTAATTAGTATAGTAATGGGAGGATAAGTGTAAGAGTAGTATATAGTCATAGTACTCTTTAAAGTACTACAAAATATTAGTTGGGAGGAGACATAGAATTAATATTGTCATCCTCCAACGTAACCGATGTTTCACTATATCTTGTGAGAAGCATGAGTGTCTAGAATAGAAGTTTCAGACGGTATTTGTTATTTATTTATAAGTGATGATACTGAAAACTTTTATATAAAGTTGATTAATTTTATGTAAAACTTCTATAACATAATTATGAAGTTAAAATGTTTTTTTAGAAAGTTGGTGATAATAAAATTATAAAACTTTGAGAGCAAAATTAAATATTGAAGCTACTATAAAAATAATTTATATTGAATAGAATATTGTTCACAATAAGTTAGTAAGCAAAGAATAAGGTACTACACATTTGAACAAGAAACGCAACTGACAAGAACAGTCAGATGTAAAAACTAGCAGAGAATAAGATGCCTAGCTTATAGTTTACTTTTTACTGTTGTATTGTAAATAAAACTCATCCAATGTTTTTGCACTGATGCTCACTAACTTTCGTACAGTTGTAGTAATACTAGACGAGGTTTATAAGATTTGAGGTGGGTGGAAAATTGTTATAGTGTCCATTACAACTGAACTTTTAAGAGAAACGTATTTTCACTCATTACCAACAACCGGTAGAACCTATTTCCCCCAAAATTGGTATTTTAATAGAATGTACTACATTTTTACTCTTACTCGCATTAGAACTTTGTTTCCATGGTAACAAGTCTCGTTTATTAAAAGCCATATTCGCACCTCATGTGAGGTCGCTTAGACCAATTTGCTTCAAACTTCCTATGCTTACTCAAGATTCAACCTTTAAACCTCATACCACATTAGGATGTAAAACTGTTTATCGTTTCAATAGCAACGAAACTGAATTATGAAACACATATTCGAGCATTACATAAAATTAATTGGTTAGATTGCAGCCAAACTTTACTTACTGGTGTAGGTAATTACCCTTAGGACGTTACCCGTATTAAGATGTTGAAACATTTACCGTTTTCATGATAATGAGAGTCACCTATTTATTCACATATTGGAGTATTACGTATAGGAATGATGAATCCAGTCCCAGCCAAGTCTGACATTACGATGTCGGAAATTACGCTTTAAGCACATTGAAATACCAAATATTTTCTGTTTCCGTGGTAACGATTTAGTCAATTATTAAACATGTCTAAACATGTTGAAGCAGCAACTAAACAGGATTCAGCCAATTTTAAAGTAATAGAAGGGAGACATTCTTAGGGTCAGTTCTACAATCGACCGGTAAACTTCTAGTCAACGCTAAGTTGAGGCCAAGTCTGATTTTGGCCAATGAGAGTACGCAAAATGAGAGTTTTGTCCTCAACTTAGCGCTGACTAGAAGTTAAGCGGTCGATTGTAGAACTGACCCTTAAAGCTTCAGCTAAACTGAAATGTTAAAATAGGTACTATTTCCATGCTAGCGAGACTCAGCTTTCTAAATTTTGTTTTAAATGTTAACCACTCACTCAGATTTATTTTGTAGGCATCACAAAAGATGAATGCATCCTATTAATCATCGCAAAACCTACAGAGCTTTTCAGAGAATTTGTTTACCCTTGAAATATCTAAATCATTATGAGCAGTTGATTTAGCAGAAGGATAATTCTAGTTCACAATAGAATGGAACAATAAGCACTTTGAAAAATCTGCACAACATATATATACCTATTATAGTTGTATTGAAGGTATTTTACCGCTGGAACAAAGCTGATACGAACGTTTGAGAGGACCCTTCAATTAATCGAAACCTTGCTTTGATACCTTCAATTTTACAAGTGTTCCAGTTGTTTCTGATTTTTTTAAAACAAATAATAAGGCCATCGCGTTTCCAACCATGGTCTTACAAATGAGATATAGAGCAATTTGCTTACTTCTAGACGTACATTCTTCATTTCTTTTAATTAATTATCCTTATAACTGCAGGAAGTTTACAGGCTTAGGCCCATTATAGACTTTATGTGTAATGCTAGTCCAGAAACGTAAATATAACAAAACAGATAACCGGTGGTTGCAAATAGGCAAGGGATCGAGTCTCGCGCCATCCTGAGTAAGGTTTTCCAGATGTACCTTCTGTTACACTAGGCGAATGCGATGGTGGTACCTTAAGTAATACTCTGGCCGATACCATTCATCTCCTCTTTCTAACCCATTCCGGCCTGAACCAAAGGTGCCAAAAAGTAAATTATTTCAAATAAATGTGACTGATTCTAGGCTTGCATTCCACGATCTTTGGGTTATTCGTACATATCTCCTCCGCATCACAATGTTTTTCTCAGGATATGATATTGTCTTGGACATCTTAACGTCATCCATGAATTCCCAATTGCTTTCTCTACTTTTATTCTTACAAAACTTACCCTACCTTTACTCAGGAAAGAAGATACAAGAAAAGAGACACACTGAGGAACAATGTAGGTATATTTTTTACCATACGATCGTTGAATCTCAAGGGCATGCTAACCTATCAGCTACACCCTTCATCTGCATACTATGTAAATTACAATCTTAAGTGGTCATTGGCATTCAACATGAGACGGTAATTACTTGAAAAAATTCTCATGAATAAAATGGGGTAAATAGAGATGAAGTGCCTCTTAATGAGGAGTTTTCTCCACAATGGGTAGTCATTATTCTTCCTCAAGGACCCTCTGCTGGTTGGGTCATTTCGCATGTTATATGGAACACTTCCTATAAAATATGGCATTCGTAATCGTCTTATATATTACATTTTCATCTCTCCCATCTATTCCTTTACAGTAGACTTCCGAATACTCCACATACAACGGAGTAACGGGTGGTTGAATAAGTGAAAATGTTCCAGAACAATTATGCACTGGGAAACAAAACTTATGCAATTAATAATATGAGAAAACAAATCTCAACTGTCGGAATGATAAAAGAACATGCTTTGTGAATATATTTTTGTCATTGTATTTATGCGAAGTCGGATTGAATTGCATTTTGTGTATAACCTTTTTACATCTATGGCTCAGTCCCGGATAGGGAAAGGATACGAAAATAAATCGGGCAGGATCTAGTTGAAGGTACCATGCTGACATTTTGCATGTTGTGAACAAGTAAAAGGAAACACTTGAGAAAGTTTCAGTCAGGACGGTCAGCAGCTGGATATAAATCTAGAATCTTCCGAATGAGAAGTGAACGCTCTACCGAATGCATTATGGTCATACGGTGTATAAAAAGAGGTTTACACAATTCATTTAATAACTCAATTAAATTGGACACTACATTAAGAAAGACGTTTTCGATAGAAAGAAACAAGCTACATGTTCTGTTGAAATTTCGAAAGAAAACCGAGACAGCGTCCGTGATCCATTGGTTGCGATCACTGATTAGGATAGCGGCGCTCGTTAGAGTTCCGTTCATGTCGAACATCCCGACAGGAGGTTTTCTCTGAGTCCATCCAGGCGAAATACCGGTATAGTGCCTAGAACGAAGGAGCTGAGCGATAGACTCCTATGTATTTAAACGTGTATAAAATTAAAAGAGATAAAAGTAAAAACGAAAACGAAATAAAGGAAAATAAGTTTAGTATAAAGTTGGGGAAAACCCGATGGCAACGTAGACAACGATAAAGCTAGTGTGAAATCTTGGAAAGAAGAACGCTAAGCAAATGAAAGAACCTGCCACATTTAAGGTCTACGTATTAAAAATCGGCCTGATAAATCGAAGTCAGAGAACCCAAATTTGTGATCAGCATTTCTTTAACTACTTTGGTTGAGGAGCTAGCGAAGCACTCTTCAAAAGGAGACAGCTAAGCAAATATAAAAGGACGTGCCGAACTCAGAGTCAGCAGATTGAAAACAGAGGTCACTAAAATCAAATCTTAAAAATCAGTTTCTTACCACCTGCTATCATTGAGACACTAGCGCCAATTCTTCGAATCGGAAAAGTACTCAAAATTCGAAATCTGCTTTTTCCTACCAGTTTTGGTCCAGGTGATAGCCGACCTTACTGATGGACGAAAAATGTAATTAAAAGAGGGCCATTGGGTAGCACAAGGGTACAGGTTTTTAACTTCAAACATACAAAAAAAAATTTCTGGTTATGAAAAACAATTGCACTTAAAACGTAAGGATAATTGATAACATATATTCGCTTCTACTCTTTTGGACCTATTTTTTGCTTTTTATTTGACTGATTCGTTCAGAGAGTATACTTCTCTTCTCTTTGGCAACATAACCCGAAGAGTTTTGTCGGAAAGAGAAGTCAGCAGATGTCAAAAAGATAAAGTGAGAATGTGATGCAACTTCCATCAACTTTTCCCTTCTTGCATCTGACAGTTCTCGATGCTAGAGCCACCGAACAGAAAGCTGTGAAAACACACCTGACAGTTCACACAAGACGAAATTCTTGAGAAAGAGACAAAGAAAAAAAAACACAAGAATGTTGAAAGGCTGTGAGGATTTTGGAGCAGAAAGACGTATCTTCTTCACGTCTCTCTCTCGTTCAGGAACAGTGACTGAAGTTCCATTATTAGATAAAACAATATCATTTCCGGTAAAAATGAGAGAATGGGATGGTTTGAAATGCGCACTGCTTCTTTTCTGAGTCGATTTTGTTTTTAAAAAAAAATCATTGTTTGGCAAATATAACCTCTACTCGTAGAATTAATATATTCAAGTATTCATGAATAATCTTTCTAAATGGAAATAAAATTTAGCGGAAAAAGGTCAAACGGTCTTTGAATAGGGTGTTCAAAAATTACTGTGGACTTTGGGTAATTGGCTATAATTTGAATGGAATTTGGCTGTATTATATGAATTTGACTTGATATGCCATACGGAAGTCCTCTGTCTAGAAACCTTCCTACGCGGTCCGTACAGCTGCGGAAGATTATTTACGAATGTTTAATCAACGGAATACTTCCTTCGGAAATCACATTATCTCCCGAGGAATGTACGCTGTGCTGTCACCGTTTGACTTTTGAAGGTCTGTGGGAAGCATGGTGAAAATGTACGCAGCTAATCCATGTACACACCAAGAGCTAGTTGCAATAACGACCGCCGTGAAGCAAAGGATGTCTACGTTAATATGCAGACACGTTTGGACGTTAATTGTATCTATTTCAAAACGCTTCTGTAAAAACCAGTTTAGCGTGATGGACTTTTACTTTCACTTACTTTGTCGCTAGATATATATCAGGCCAGAAACATTTATTGGCTTCAGTAACTGCTTGCTTTGCTTAAGTTGGATGGTTTCAACCTCTGATTCTATTCAACCCTCCATGTCTATATTGTTTTTAAAGTAAAAGTCATTGTAGTTTGGTACTTCTCAGTGTGTGGAGCAATAGGGTCTAAGTACTTTTTCTGAGGATCTTGGAAAATGAAACGTTTCTCAAGTAAATGTCGTTGTTTAGTGTGTAATGCAAAAATACGTGAAACATTTTCAAATGTCTATAAAGCAGTTTGCCTAAAGCGGTTAGCGTAAAGCAAAGATCTCTAACGTTAGATTCAGCACTATTTCCGTATGTTTCTAATGCATTTTTACCTTTGAAGGAAATTGCAAAGCTGCACATACAAGTTCAAGTTTCGAGACTTCAATGTTTCAGAGAAGAAAGTTCATAATCATTTGAATAGTTCAATCCATGACCGATTTCTTTTATTATCTTTCTTGTTTTCATTGTTGAAATTGCTTTATTGTTGTTACGAATATCCAAAGCCTACAACAATGAAGTTACGGTTGCCAACTCCAAATTGTTTAAAAATATTTGGATTTATTTCAGTTTGGAAACCGGACATGCAATACTTGCTTGCTAAGAGATTTTGGTGTTTTGAGGATTGCCTCTAATCAGGATGTTGAATATGTAACACATTATGAATAATTACTGCACCCCCTTCACTTGAGTTAAAGCCAAATGTCTAGTGTTGTAATAGATTTACGAAGGGGTTTTAAAAAATAATGGTAAAGGACAGTGACGAAACGTCATTCAGGGCAGCATTTTAAATTCAAAATATATGAAGAAATTTTAGTTTCTCAGTACCAATTAACTGAAGTCATTTACAAGATGTTAGCTATTGACAATAAAATGCAATGAAAGCAAAAGTTAATATTCTGTTATAAATTTCGAGCTCAAATCCATAAAGAAATAAGGTTTGCACTGGGTTGAAGCTACTTTTTAAGGGATTAATAATTCACATTTAATATGTGATGAGCCCTGTTGTGCCAATTCGATATTTAATACGTTATGTAAATTCAATTATGGCTAAAATAAATATAAATAAGATGAATTTTTACTGTTATGATAAATAGATTGTAGTTCTCAAAGTGATAAACAAAAATAATTACTTATGGGGGAAATAGGATGACCAAATTTATATAAAGCCAACCCAGGACACATAGTGTTCAAAACAAAACAAATTATATATACATAAACACAAACAAGTTATATATATAACTTGTGTGTGTTTGTGTATGTGAGAGTGGGTGCGCGCTATTAATTATGGAAATACAAGTATATAAAAACGTACTAATATCAATATTAAAAAATATTTTGATTCGATTATTATCGTAAATAATGCAAACTGCATTCTTTTCTAACTTCCTCTGAGAAATAATATTTTTAAAAACGAAGGAAAAAGTCACAAATTATATTAATATATTTTTATGTCATGGTACTTACTAAACAAAATTTTGAAACAAGGAAAACATACTA
This sequence comes from Lepisma saccharinum, assembly GCA_022664845.1. Lineage (NCBI taxonomy): Eukaryota > Metazoa > Arthropoda > Insecta > Zygentoma > Lepismatidae > Lepisma > Lepisma saccharinum. Next base: position 10,355 of record JAGDQP010022908.1, on the reverse strand, counting down.
TTTTCTCTCTTAGACCGTGACCTAGCAAGATCGACGTCGAAATATCGATAAAGTAATTGGAAATTTTCAAATCGACACGAATAGACAACATTTATTAAAGTGGGCGGAACGGCTCTAATCAAGGAACTACATCATTTGCTAAGTGCTTTATGGAGAAAAGAGTTGCTTCCAAAGGAATGGAAAACCTCAATAATAGTTCCGGTTTACAAACAAATGCTGACTGTAATTATTACCGTAGAATCTCCTTACCCCCAACACGTTACAAGGTATTGCACGCATAAAGCATATACGAATGAAATAATTGGAGATCACCAATGTGGATTTAGAAGAATTAGATCCACGTTGGACCAGATTTATGCCTTGAGAAAAATATCTAATGAAGAAATGGGAATATAATGGGACCGTTCACCAGATATACATTGATTTTACGAAAGCATTATCATTCTATCAAGGGAAAAGGTGTACCGTATCCTGGTACGATTTGGAATTCCGAAGATAAATATCAATTAGTAAGGTTGTGTCTAAGCGACCCCATAAGCAGACTACGAGTAGATAATAAAATGTCATATATTTTAGAGATTCACAGCGGATTGAAATGAGGTAATGCCTTATCGCCACTACTGTTTAACTTAGCGTTAATTATGTGATTCTAAAAATAAAAGAGGACAAAAATGGACTAACATTGAATGGCTCGAACCAACTGTTAGTATACGCGGATGGCGTATTTAATAAGGAAGGATATAGCTGCACTACAAAGTAACACTAAGGACTTAGTAGAAGCTTACGATAAGACAAGTCTGCAGGAAAAGGTAGGGAAAACAAAACACATGATAACTAGCCGAAACACAGAAGATGAAGGAAAGAGATACATAACAATTAAGAATTAGAACTTACAGAAAGTAAACAAATTTAAATACTTGGGAGCATATGTGACAAGCAAAAACGAAGTTACGGAAGAAATAGAAAGTCACTTATTATGAGGCAACGCATGTTTCTATTCAGTTCAGAAACTCCTAACCTCGCGATTTATATAAAGGAAATTGAAATCGAAAATATACAGAACGGTCATTCTGCACATACTTTACAGTTGCGAAAGTTGGAGCAAGACCCTAGCAGATGGGCATAAATTACGCGTGTTTGAAAATAAGGTTTTAAGAAAGGTATATGGGCTGAAACGGGTTGACATTACTGCAGAATTAAGTAGACTCCATGGACTGTACGACTCACCCGTTGATGTAAGAATAATGAATCTATCGTGACGACTAAGGTAGATAGGATAGGAGGAAAACGTTATAGTCTATCATGGTTGGAAATCAGGAGGGACAGAGACCGTTGGGAAGACCAAGGCATCATTGGGAGGACAATATTGGAAAGAATTTTCGAGAAGTAGGTGTTCATGTTGAAAACTGGGTTGATCATGCCCAGGATATAATTCTATTGCGAACGTTTGTTACTGCGACTATGAACTTGGGAGTACTGTAAGCCATAGTAAGTAAGTAAGATAAAGTCCAGTATTTACTCTTAAATTTCTTCCTTCGTTCCGTATTTATTTATAACTTTTGTTTTATTACTTACATTCTTGCTGCATAAAAAAGTTCTACGCATTAGCATTTGATACTTAAAATCATACCTTGTCCACTAATTTTTTTAAAAATAATAATGGTTAGTATTCAAGATTTCCTTTCATTCATATAAAAAGTAACATCATTGTTAATTTTACTTGTAAGTAGCTTTGTTTCATTTTCCTTACAGACGTTATAGTGTTAACAAAAATGAAATTTTGATAAAACTATTTTAGTGTCATTTCAAATAGTCTTGACTAAAGATCTTTTGTATCGCAATTTACATCTCTTTATCAAAGTAAACTTTTCCCCCACCAAACGACAGACTAAATAATTATACCTGTGTTCCTCCTAAATAACACTAGTAGAATTAATTCTTACTGACACATTGGCTTCATTGATTCCTGCGTAAATGCAAATTTATGAATCCTAAATACTGTTCCAAAATAAAACGTTAATTGCATTTGACAGCAATAGCGCATACCCCAAATACATAAAGCAATGTGAAGACATGAAAAAAACAACACACATTAAAATTTTTACAATTAACCGTAATTTAGCACCATTTTCAATAGATAAACAGCTTCATAAGAAACATGCTGCATACCTATCATCCTGTAATGGTATAACAATTGTGCATCTCTAATTTACTACGTACTATATAATTAACACGTGTGAACATTAAATCAATTGTCACTCTGTTTAATCCATTTCCTGGAAATTTTACGACAATAAACTTTTATTTTTGTTTTTCACATAAATAGGCTACTTGTATTTTTTCAGTAATGATTACATTCTGCTTTACAGATTTTGAACAAAACCGGAACTTTGGGCGTCACGGAGAGGGTCTATCCGGGACGCGGGACTTTGAGTGTCCAAACCAGGACAGCCCTGGGTAACTCGGGACGGTTGGTCCCTCTAGGGGGAAAGTACAAGTTTCGGTCCAAAACAGTTAAAAATTAGCCACCCTTATAAAGCACTCTATTGCAACAAAAGTTATACCACAGTATTTGGAAGTAAGTAAATATAATATTATTCAGAATTGACAACAATGGTTTCACCAGACCGAAAAGAAGCTATAATTAGAACTTAGAACTATTTACTAGATTTTAAAGTTAATAAAATCGTTATATTTAAACCTTAACTTAAATGCCCTTTCTACGAAATATTTCTCAAAACCGGACATAAGGCGTCCGGTTTTAACTTGCAACCGGACAATTTTCCTAAAACCCGGACGATTGGAAAACCTGAATGAAGCTCTTCCAACAATGAACAAAACATAAAATATCGGCAAGGACTTTTCTCAGAAACTCTCTCTACTCTCTTTCTGGAACTCTTGCTTCTTCTTCTTCTTCTTCTTCTTTTTTTTCTAATTCCTCAGATACTTTTTCCCGTAACCATATGTATATAAGCAGTTTTAAAACATATATATATATATATATTTAAAAATCAAATATCCACTTTAACGCTAATTTTGTTGTAAGTATTTTAAGTGTAAATTAGGTATAGGCTAGCATTATTATTTAGTCTAAAATGGCGTTAAAATATCCACAATTAATTGCCAAACCAGTAACCATTTTGGCAAGATAGAAGTAGGCAAAGTGGGAATGAAGCGTCACTTGTGCGCTCTATTTTTCAGTTGTTTCTTAGTAATTCTGAATTCTGACAATTCTTGCAAATCCTAGACGCCATCTACGTTGTGAATCTATGGCCTCTACCTTTAGTCACTCGTTCAAATGTTTACGACCTTAGTTCAGAATTTTGTGTTTCAGACATTCCAGTGAATGTATGCTAAAGTAATATTCAAAGTCAACAAGTCAATATATCATGCAGTATATGGTTAGGAGATCCTATAAACTTTGAAATTCTTGATCTGCTTTTCGTGACTTTGGTCCACCAGCAAATAGATAAAGAGAAAAAGTCTTTGAAATTCATCTTAGTTCACGTAAGTGATTATGCATTTTTCTCTTCACTCGTCACGCTAAGTGATTTGGAATCAGTAGTGGAAGAAATAGCTCTTCTGAGAAGGAAAAAAAGGAAAAAGACACGTCCAGACAGCGTATCGGAGACCCCTTTTTATGCCATCTCCATGGTTCCTCCAATATCTTCTTTTCTCCCCAACCCCAATTGAAAAGTGCCCCATTAGGGACGTCAAACTTAGGTAAAACTTAGACGACCGTCCCTTGATTTTTTTTGTCTTTCTTTTTTTTCCTTCTTTCTTGCTTCTCATGTCTTTTTCTTCGTAGAAAAAGGAACTTTCCACTTCAAACTTATTGAGTTTCCTCCCTTAGAGGTAAAGGAAAGAGGAGTCTGTAAATGCCGTTCACAATTCTGTTCAAATTGATAAAACCAGTTTACAACTGTCAATAACAATAGAAATGCAACGGCGGATTTCTCACACTCAATTATTGTGACTGCAAAGTGACATAACAGTCAATAATTCTGAAATTGGTGTTTACTTACAATATTGGAAAACCTTATGTAATTCGTAAAGTTGGACTGCAATATGAACAGTTAGCACATGTTAGAAGTGGATAAAAACGTACTTCAAACTTCTCATATGTTTCGAATGTTTCAAGAAAAAATGTATCTGTAGAAGTCAAGGGGGGCATAGTTCAACTCTACACAGTCAGTGAGTCAATATAGTTAACTGAATTGAATATGATGCAGAACGAATGGAAAACTCTACTGACTGGAAATCTTAGGGTTATCAGATCATTTTTATCAGTGGAGGTAAAAAATGTACTTTTATATGGGGCAGTCTAGTAACTTTAGACTTCGGCCCGTCACAATTCACCCCATTAAAATCCACACCCATGCCCCTGCCGGGGTTCGAACGCGGGACTTTAGAGTCATTGGCCTACCGCCGTAGACCGCACGGCTACCCGGCCGGCATTATCAGACCGCACGACTACCTTTCATTTAAAATCCAATAAAGAAACAACTGACAAATCAGAAGAATTTATTAATTTCAAATTTCAGTTTTTACAAAGCAAGTTCTTTTCAAAATTTTACATTTTTGTTGTATCTTTCTATCAAGTAATAAAATTTATTGAAAATTGAAAGTGGTTACCAAATGATGAACCATTTGCTTCATATTACGAACATTAAGAATTTAGATCACAGGAGAACGAATATGTCGAATTCGGAACTTTTTAACCTGATCACTAGAAAATGGAGGACATTTCAAGATGCTTAGAGAAGGAGGGTGCTCATGAGGTCCAAATGAAAAGTATGGCATGTCCTCCAAAAGGAGGACGTCAGGTAATCCTGAGAAATCTGCTGTTTGTGCATTGAAGGGAAACACATAAGATATTAATATTGTAAGGAAAATAACTATCATAGTTATTTATTGGAAATGTGCTTTTGAGCAAAGCAAAGAAAGAAGTAGTCAGTAATCCTACAAACAGAACATTTACCTCATGACATAATATGTAAATAAGGACATTTAATAAACAAGTGGAGCTGACAATGATAATTACATAACCAGTTATATAATCAAACATGTGTCAATCACATTCTATTCCTGTTTGCAACATGTAGGTAAAACAATAATGTGTAAATTACACACTGAACTTCCTAGTAATTATGAGAGCAGGACACATTCCGGGTACCTCGGTTCTGTGGTTTTAGGAGCAATTGAGGAATCGAGGAATGTGTTGTTCGGGAGTTCTCGGTCTGTCTTCTTTTGGATAATCGTTACAAATATCTTCATAATCTAATTTCTATCATCAGAGTTTCTCGAAGTATCAAGATGTCAACGTCGCGTACTTGCACCGGAGAGACACTAGTCGAATTGTGAAACTGAGACTTTGTATTCAAACATCGAATAGCGGACCTGTGTCTCTTATTGGTGCTGATGAATTCAGTTCAGTCAATAGAACTGTGACTTATGAAGTCAAGCTAAACCCTCTCGTATTTATCTTATCTTTCCTATAAGTCTCTACCTAAATAGATCCCAGTATAAAGAAACATGTTTCCACTTAAAGTTACGTGACAATATTATGTTAGACGTTTTCTAGATGCTAATATATGATCGCATAATGTCACAGTGCTATCTAGAGTTCTAAATTAGAACTTTTGGCCACCCTTAAGCCCAGATTTAAATCCCAGAATAACCAAATAATGTTGTTCATGCAAGACTTAAAAGAAAAACATGGGGTGCGCTCTCATATACAGTCACTATATAAATACTTCAATTAGTATGTTCCATGCTTTTCTTTTTAGTCATGCATAAACATTTTTTTTTTTTTACATTTTAGTACAAATTGTTTAAGAAAAGTGTGTCATTCAAAAGTTTTTTGTTATATTTTAGTAATGTCATAAAAGTAATAATATAAAACTTTTGTTAAAATACTTAACTGTATTATTCGGGAACTTAACAATGTAATTGTATTTATAACTTTCTCCTGCAGTTCCCACCTATCTATATGAATCTTCAGAGAGAAAAATGGCTTAATCAAAAATGACTACATGCATTTAATCACACCTGTTATTGTTTTCAAAAATGACTAAACAGCTTGTTGTAATTGACTACTTGCATATAGTCCGCCTAATCGAATTTGAATAAAAGTTCCAGTCACAGGTAATTTAAGTTCTATATATATTTTTAACTCATGTGGCTTAGCATTTCAAGCAAACAAAAACTTGCGTTGTATATGAAAGATACATTCTTTTATTGTGGTACAAAGTAAATGGACAGTATTTTGTTTCCGAACGAGGAACTAATTTTACGCAAACCCATAACAACAAACCATTGCGGCTTGTCCTTTTTAATGAATGAATCTTGATATTTCAAGCAAACAAAAACTTGAAAAGAAAAGCAAAAGAAAAACAAATACAAATTTACTGCAAAAGGACAAATATTGACCTTTATAATGAGTTTTTGATCATAATTTTGATGAGGATGATGATGATGACTATCAATACAATAACATTAACATTTAAATGTGTGAAGATTTTAACATGTGTTTATATTATGCAATTTTTGATTCTCTGTTTATATTTGTGGTCAACAGATGGCAGAATCTTTTTTAAAAAACAAATTTTAGACACTGGAAGTTTATTCATTTTATACAATCGGGTTATACTTTGCTGAAATAAATGTAGGATTATTGTTTTTATACACCTACATATGTTTAAAGAAATTGCTTGAAGGATTTTGGAAAGAATGGCACATGAATATCTATTCTAGCATATATTAATGTAAGTAGTTTTTAAAGTTATAGAAGAGAGATTCGAACAACATTTTAGCCCTTTAGGAGCTCAACATTCTAATTCAAGCACACCAACGAGACGGGGAATTGTGTAATTGACATAGTAATATCATTGCAAAAGGTTTTTGCTGCAAAGACAAACAAAATGCATTTTTGACGAAATCTTAGTCAATGTTTAATACTATTGCCAGTCGTATTGCTTACATTCACAGTCATATTTGAATAATCATTCGCACTCAGGTCTGAACATATATTGAGTATTTATTTAGTGAATTAAAATGACTACATGCCCTTCTCAAAATTGACACAAAATTAATCGACGTTTAAAAAAGTGTATGACGTATTCAAAAATGAAATTTCTCTCGATTCTGACTAACCATTTTTCTGTGTGTTCGTACCAAATTTCAGCTTTGCCCCCGAATGGGAAATACAATTTCGAAACCCTGGTTATTGGGATTATAAAGGGTGTCAGGGGGATGTTTCCAGTATAATTGCGATTTAAAATCTTTTCCTGTGATTCCAACCTTCCCACAAATCTTCATGCTGATTTTCAGCTTTCTAGTCAAACGGAAAGTGCATTTTCAATATCCGGGGATATTGAGGTACTTAACGGTGAAATAGCGTTGTTTTTTGTAATTCTAACCTGCCAGCGAATTTTTACGCAAAATGTCAGCTTTCTAGCCCAACGGAAATGTATTTTCAATACCTGGATCTTTGGGGTACGTAAAGACGTAATTGCATTTTTGAACGTTTGCTGCAATTCGATCCTGCATACGAATGTTCATGCCAAATTTCAGCTTTCCAGCCCAACAAGAAGTGAATTTGAATTCCTGAGATATTGGGATATTTAATGGTATTATTGGTGTCCTTAACAATGTAATTGTATCTCTTATGTTTTGTTGTAATTTCAACCTGTGCACGAACCTTGGTGCAGAATTTCAGCTTTCTAACTCGACAGTAAGTATATTTAGGATACCTGGGGTTTCAGAGTACTTAACAGTTTTATTGATGAATTTATCAGTAGCATTACGTTCTTTTTTTTAAAAAAAAAACACTACTCTAATTTGAACTTGCCCATGAACCTTCCTTTGCATATTAGCTTCCAAATCAACCGAATAGCTGCATTTTCGATACCCGAGGTTAATTGTATTTAAAGGTATAATTGCACTTTTAAATTATTCTTACAATACCAACTTACACAAATCTTCACACCAAATTTCAGCTCTCTAGCCCAACGGGAATGACGTTTTCGGTTCTCAGGTGTACTAGGGTGATTCACGGTGTTTATTTGGGTTGTTATCGGTGTAATTTCGTTTTTAAAACTATTCATATGATTACAATCTCCTTATGAATTTTCATGTTAAATTTCAACCTTCTAGCCCAACGGGGAATGCATTTTCTATAGCCAAGGATATTTGGTGTGCTTAACGGTATTATTGGGATACTAACAGTATAAGTATATTTTATCTTTCCCTATACTTGCTTGATAGCGAATTTAGTCTATCTAGCGCAACGGGAAGTACTTTCTCGCTACCCGGAGGAATTCCGCTCCTAACGGTGTACATTTTAAAAACATTTTCTGTCGTTCTATCCTTTTCACGAATATTCATGCCGATTTTCAACATTACAGCTCAACGTGAAGTGCATTTTCGATAGCCGCGAAATTGGTGTGCTTAACGTTGTTATTGGGGTACTTACGAGTCACTGAATTTTATTTATTTTCTATAATTCCAACTTTCTCAAAAATCTTCATGTCGAATGTCAGCTTTCTAGCCCAACGGGCAGTGCATTTCAGTACCTGCAGTATTGAGGTATTTAACATAGCAATTTGATTGTGTAACATGTCCACGAGTCTTAATGTCGAATTTCAGCTTTCCATCTCTAGGAGAAGTGCAGTTTTGATACCCGGGGATATTGAATACTTAACATTGTTATTGGGGTACTTAACCGGGTAATGGATCTTTTTTTCCTGTATTTTCAACGTTTCCGTGAATTCTGAGGCCGAATTCCAACATTCTATTCCAACGGAAGATGAATATTCCATAGCTACCCTATGGTTGCAGGGTGTTACTAGAGTACTTTCGGGTATATTTTCAATATAGAATTTTTTACAAAATTTCAACCTGGTGACAAAGCTTTATGCTTAATCTTAGCTCCGTATACTAACGGCAAGTGCCTTAGAAACTCTGTTCACCTTCTGTGAGATGGGAAGATTTTTAATAGTGTCATTAACTGTTCTTTGTCCTAAGGAACACGTTTGCCAAGTTAAACTTTCTACGTTTAACAATTTTCGAGTTCTCCTATGGCTCTTAGCAAGAGATTTTCACCATCACCCCACCCCGAGTGTCGGATCAAAAACTTGATCAGATAGCCGTTATTAATGTATTGAAACGAAGCATTTTCATGCCAAATATCATGTTTCTATCTTAAACGGTTTCCGAGTTGCTCCCTCACCCGACCCGTTTCACAGGGATGTTAATATGTATTGCGTTCAAGCAAACACACACACTTTCAATTCTGTATATATATATTAGTTGGTAATATTAACAGTTTCACTACTATTCCAACAACTACTATAGTACTACTAATTATGCTATTATTAGAGCAACAACTACTATAACTACTGCTACTATTGCAACAACTACTTTTGAGGTGCTAGGCAACGTCTCCAAGGTTACGGTTTCGAAACCCGCCTGGTGCATGGGTGATTGTGGATTTTAATAAGCATTTCACTCATATAATCGTGACGGGCCGGAGTCCAAGTTATTCAAATGGCCCATACAAAATTTAATTTACAAAAGGTTTTTTTTACAACTACAATTATAACTATTATTTTTATTACAAAAGCTACTGCTGATACTAATACTTTTATAACTACTATTATTTCTTCTACTTTTATTATGCTTTTAGACATTCAATATAAATATTTCTGGTTTGCAAATCCAAATATGGATGAAAAATTTCTAAACTATTCATTTAATTTACATTGTTGATCGAAATTAATAATTTTAACAATTTATTTATTTAATTGTTATTAGCAATGAATTGAATATTAATTAAGGTATTTTAGGGATACATCAGAAAATATTTACAAATTGTAGATTTCTTTCACTAAATTTTGACGTGGCCACGAACCTTCATGCCAGATTTCAGCATTCTAGGCCAACAGGAAGTGCCTTAACAGCTCCCAGATGGACAGACCTACACAGAAATTAGGGACTTTTATATTTATATATATTCGAAACATTTTCTTCTTGGATGTCTAGGTTTTACATAAATTCATGAGAAAATAGTTATTTGTAAAACTTGCGAGATTTTCTTTACTAATTACCAAGTGTGTAAATATGAAACCGGAATTTGTGCATAGACGGCGTTATCTGGACGGGTTACCGTAAAACTACGTCCCTGGCGCCACTTGCTTGTTTTGACTGCTGATAACGATTTGCAACTCACAACCAGACAAGTTTCATGTCATAGTGTAGTGTTTAATAGCGTTGAACATGGAGCAATTTGTACCTACAAACTACGATGTGCGGATAGCATTGATTTTTTGTTACCATTTGAAGAAAACTGCTGC
>JAGDQP010022907.1:0-29843 GCA_022664845.1 Lepisma saccharinum | reverse complement strand
TTCATCAAACCAAGGTTTGTTTTTCTGTTGATTCTTTTCACCTACGCGTTCCTTCGCTGCGCTCTTAATTGTTTCCCGAATTGCCTCCCACATCTTACTTACATCAATTTCATTATTATTATCATCATTATTATTACTCGAGTCGGCTAGGATTTCGAACCTATTTGAGAGTTCGAGTTGGTAATCTGCTCTTATGCTCGGATTATTTAATAGTTTCACTTCGAATTTCAGTTGTTTTGATCCCTTGCTTTCTCTGTTCGCGATGCATAACTTTTCCCTTACTTTTGTGATCACTAATTGATGGTCGGTGTCACCTTCAGCTCCTCTGTACGACCTAACGTCCATTATGTTGGTGTGTCTTCGTCTGTCTACTAATACGTGATCGATCTGGTTGAGAGTTTTGCCGTCTGGAGATACCCATGTGTATTTGTGTATGTCTTTGTGTTCAAAGTACGTGCTCTTTACCAGTAAGTTTTTCGAAATCGCGAAAGTTATCAGTCTTTCTCCATTGTTGTTGGTCTTTTCGTGAAGACTGTATTTGCCTATAGTAGGTCTATATTTTTCTTCCCTCCCTACCTTTGCATTGAAATCACCCAACACAATTTTCGAATTATACTTCGGTAATCGGTCAAACAAGCTTTCTAGCTCATCGTAGAATATATCTTTGTCGTTATCTGTAGCCACCTCGGTCGGAGCATAGACGTTTAATAAAACCGTGTTACCCCATCGAGTACGTATCGTAACGTACGATAGTCTTTCGTTTACGAACTCTATATTCTGAACCGCCTGAAGGATACTATTCTTAATGAGGAACCCTGTTCCGAAATCGTGAGACTGTGTTCCCCCGTAGTAGAAAGTGTACTTGCCCTGTGGGATGCTATCTTGACCCTCCCACCGAACTTCTTGTATCGCTAATATGTCTAGCTCGTACTTTTCGGTCTCGCGTACCGCCACCTGAAGAGCGCCCGTTTGGTATAATGTTCGTACGTTCCACGTTCCTCTTCTAAGGTCTTTCTTAATCCTGTTCATAGAGCCCCCTGAAGCAGTCCCAGCCCGGAGATCCGAATGAGGGACTAGTTTACCTCCGGAATATTTTACCCCAGGAGAATCCATGAACCATCTGTTACTATTTCTTGACATGTTTTAGCGGTGTAGAGTTGTCAGCTCTACGACCTCGCAGTAAAGGTAGACATTCAAGATGTCGCCCTCTGTCCATCTCTGAGCCTTGCCGATGTCATTCATCTTCAGCCTCAGAGTGGTAATGGTGATGCTGCTTCCCCTCACCATGATGTTTTTGTTCGGGGTTATCTTCCCCTAGCCTTTGTAGATCCCTCTACTAACTGCAAGGCAGCAGTACTGGTTTTGGTCCGCCCCGGAATATTTCCGGTACCCACCATATCTGGTCGGCATTCCCCTATCCGCCACCTGGGGAGGCGCCTGGTTTAAGACCGATGGCTTCAGACAAGAACAAAAAATCGTACAGTAATACAACACTATCTATGATTCTACACAAATAAAAAACGTAAGACCGGCTTTTCATGCAAACTACAATTAATTCCAATATAATTGATCACGTAGATTCTATGCTCAGGATCTGTTATTAACGTGGGATTCGAAACAGTTTCGGCTTTGTATCCGAAGCAGAGTTTAGACGCCACCATACTATGCAACTCGTCAATAAAGCAGTTCTATCATGCCTCTACGGACGCTGGATTACAGGACTTTACAACAAACATCGACTCCATGACCTTACATCTCGCGTAAAAAAAAATACTAGTCTGGCAAGTTAACATCTGAGGCTAATTCGTTGACGTGGGTTCGAACCCCTTTAGAAATAAAAATACTTTTTAAAAAAAGTTGGCCGAAATCTTAACAAGAGAAGTTGTCTAAGAACATGGATTTCCTGTATATGTCTATAGAATTAACTGACAGCGGCCGAAGTCCAACTTAGAACACTAGTTAGTGAAGTTTTACTGTAAATGCGTGAATGAAAAGCGAAATTTCAGTGAAATGAACAGAAGTTTAAATACGTTCTACGACTGTAATGGGATGTTGAGATAGCCTAAAAAATTGATACTTTTTTTTAATTAAAGGAAAGATTATCAACAATAAATAATATTTTCAGTGATTTTTTTTTTAATATAAGAAACTTTCAATACCGTGTTTCCAAATTTTATTTCTTGATCTCTTTAAATCTTACGAATCAGATATTTCTATATAGAATTCACATTAGCTATGTGCTCATGTTACTATCTTAATTCTGGTTTCAGTTTGTCTGTACGTGCCGAATGATTGACACACGCGCATTACTGGTGTTTGTCGTGTAATTTCTGAGTAATTCCATCAGAGAACACAACGCCATCTAGTGATAAATAATGTTTACGACTTCCCGCTTGGTTTGAGCAAGATTTTAAATATTTGCCAATAGATTACTTCCGGCGCAATTTCATCTCTTCTTGAAATAAATTTAAAGTGATTGAATCAGCAACTTAACATCATCATACGTAACAAAGTAGGGCGGCCGCTGAACCAATCACAGACTTAGAATTTACTTGGGTCTTCAAGAAAAGAAAAAATTCACTGCGAGCCATTTATTGATAAGTTTCAAAAGTAAGTCTATTGATAATCGGTTCGTAGTCTAGGAAACTATGATTATAGGCGGGAGCGAGGATAGAATCCGACCGTCTCTCTGATAGCCTTTTACTCTAAAACTAAGTGAAGTACGAGGGACAGAGCACATAAGTCAATTTTCTTGTTATATATTAAAGTTCGATACAAGAATGAGCGAATTCAAGATAACCAGAACATATTGTGATCAAAATGTGTAAAATGGTGTTAGAAGAAGAAAAAAAAATCGCCTGCGGATCGATGAACAAAGATTGAGGAAGAGGTTAATAAAATGTTTTGTATCAAATATTGTATTGTATGAGCAAAAGCGGGCACTCTATGAAAGAATTGGAAGCCTTTGCAATGCAGACATGTAGAAGAATCGAGAAAATCAGCTGGATACATGAGAATAGCCGAAAGACATACAATACTGGAGACAATAGAATTTTGACTGGGTAGAGACTGTATACTGAGAGATGCTATTGTATATAGGGCTGATGGGAAAAGAGGAAGGAGAAGAATCCAACTTCCTGACAGTATTAAAGAAGATAAATCGTATGTTAAGATGAAAAGAATAGAGCAAGATTGGTATACACGGAGAGGGTTTAGCTTGCCTGATAAAACAAGATGATTCCAAATTCTGGCTTCAGGTTGATCCCACGAATAAATTAGCTTTGTACAGTAATTCTGGGCAATAATACTACATTCTTCCTTGTACAAAATTTGTTTTATTTTTTCATCTTCTTTATTGAAAGGTTTCATAGAATGAAATGAATTAGATAAATCACAGTAAAAAAAATATTAGACCTTTAATTGAACACAATTGTTGAAATTCATGAGTTATAAGAGGAGAAAATGACTCAGTGATAATTTAAAAAGAAAAGAAAAAATAATACGTATCCTTTTGTATTTTCTGTTTCAAACTCGTCACTCTTGGGGCGGCGCCACCTGTTCTGTCAGCCCGGGCAGGAGTCCCAAGCGCCATGGTATAATCGTAACAGTAGCTCTCCCCACAACTGGTTTTGTGTCCCAAGAGAGAACTAATTTTGGCAGAAGTGGGGAGCAAAACTTTATGTTGGAGAGGGGACAGGACGGAAAAAAAAAGTAGCAGCTGTGCTTGGCATTTATTGAAGATGAACATGCCCTGGATAATACAGCCCACGCAGTTTTTTCCCCTATGCTCTCTCCCTCTCTCTCTCTCTCTCTCTTTCAGCTTCCTCATACTGTACCATATTTTCTCTTCCCTTTGCTCTGCTTTTTTCCCATTGTTGGAAACAGAAAACAATCTCCGGTGCGTTTTCTATTTTTCCACCTTTCCTGCTCCCCCACTTTTCTCTCGTCAATGGTTTTGGGGCGTTGAAGGGGAGGGCGAGAGTGGGTACAGAATGGCAAGAGAAAACAGTCAAGGGTGGATCAACCGACTTGGAAAATTTCTGGTTGATATTTTAGCTATATGGTAGTAACTGTGAATTGGAAATAAAAGGTTTTTTTTCTCTCTCTCTGTCCGTGTTTGTATGGGATTGAAACTTTGATTTAAGCATTCTCCCCTTTCTCCCTTTGCGATCAGAAATAGAAACAAGAAGAAAAGAACACTAGAAACTGATCCGCATCTCTGTTTCTCTGAGGAAGTTCAAAAGTGTTAATTTTGCTTCGTTCGAGCTGTGTGTAAAGTTACTGTGCAGTACAGTAATTTTTTTTGTATGGGTTTTGTTTAATTTACATTATTCTAACTCACAAGCTCGCTCGCACGGCTGATGACAAATGAAAAGTCATATCCTACCTCGAGGACGTACGCAGGAGGGAGTCCTGGGTGTCCGGGTCCCCCCAAATTCAGATTTTTTGTGAAATGAATATATTTTGTTTGGCAAACTTATATGTATTTTACGTAAATTTCACACCGAAACAGACCTCGGACCCCCTTTGAAACCAATATCTGGGTGTGCCTTTTCTACGTGATAAGCATGTGGGTCGTATAACGAAGCAAATATGTTACTCAAGGTTAAATATAGTTGCAGACTCCGAATAGGCACTGGAGTGGCGTGGCACGGGGTCTTGAGTCTTGCTCACTCCGACTATTCTAACTGAGGTTTCCAGGGCTTCCATCAGTGCCACTAGGTGAATCTCGGAATGATATCTAAATTAAGGCCCTAGCTATTACTTTCACTATCCTTGCACTAGGAAGAGAGCTTCTCAATGGATATCATTCTTCAGACATGTAACAGTCTTACCGAGGAGCCATGTAGCTAGAGCACTGGGTTTGCCTACGGAAGATTCTGAGTTCGATACCAACGGCCAGCCTGTTTTTCCAAGGTTTCCTCAATCACACCAGGCTGATGCCGGTACCTTTGAAACCGGGCCCTCTGCCGATTTCTTCCTAGATCTTCTTCACACCCCTACCCTAGCGTGATACATAATTGTCTAAAGATTATAAATGAAGTTTAAATGTGACGGGCTGTCTCACCCACCTGCTCAGTTTATAGAAAAATTATTTAAAGTATTTTAAAAAATAATTATGATGAAAGTGGTCCTAAGAATCAAAGTACCCCGCGGTGTAAAAAAAAATTTGGAACTGGATGTTCTTACATTTTTCAGATGAGACAGAGATACAAATTTTAGTAGAGGTTGGTCCAACGGTATGGATTTCTACAGCAGATAAAGATAAAGATAAACAGAACAACATGAACTGTCCAAAATGGCCAATCCAGTTGCCTGATCTGAACCATCACATCTGATAGGGCATCTAATTTAATGTTTATATGCAATTTTTCAAGCGACTGAGGGCAAGGACCGACATGAGTGCCGGAACAAGTTCGAAGCTACGAGTGTACAGACAATGACAACATTGATACGAGTAACCAAACATATTTAAACCCATTTAAGGAATTAACCTGAAACTTACCAGTTATGATATAGGCCAACCTATCAGTACCGTACAATGTCATTTAGTACTGCCAACTCAATATAAAACGATTTAAAGCAGTTTGCCTCCACTTATATCTCCCATAGTTTGCAACTCTGCTTCGCTAAGGAATAGAGTATGTTTGACTGTCGAAATTCTTCTAAATACGTAAATCATTTCGTAGTGCTATTTGCAAAAATATGTTGATGTGACAACACTGAATAGATTTTTAGTAGAAACTGTGTGCCTCTTCACAATTACTGCTCTAAACACTTAACATTTAAACTCAAAGATAAAATTATTCGAAATATCCCGTGTGCATATATTATTCACGTTATGTTCTAAATGAAGAAATTTACCAGAATACATCTCAATCACTTAAGCATCGAACATTTTTTTCAAAATATATAACGAGAAAACTGACGAATTTTAGTGTCTTCTTTTTAGTAAAATTAGTTAAAGCAAGAGGATATCACTCAGACTATCCGGGGTTCGTTCCCCACTCCTTGCCAACTCCTTTAATTCTTTCCTAGGCTGGATAAATCGTTTTCTTTAATAATATTAAAAAAAAATGATAATGGTTTAAATGTGACTTAAGGTTAGTATAAAGTAACGATCTTTGACGGTAGATGGCACCATAGTCTCCGTATGTCTATAATGCATTATGACGTTACACGAAATTGCAATTCTGCTCCTATAAATTCAAGTCTAGAGAGTTCAAACTTTCAGAGAAGAAAGTTCATAACCAATTCAAGAGTTCAATCGTGCAGATCTTTTCTTTTCTTTTTTCTTCATTGTTGAAATTGCTTGATTGTTGTTGTGAATATCCAAACTTATAACAATAAAGATCTTTCAAACAATGAACAAGAAAGAAAATAAAAGATCTGTAGGGATAGAACTCTTGAAATGGTTATGGACTTTCTTCTCTGTAAGTTTGAACTCTCTAGTCTTGAATTTGTAGAAGCAGCATTGAAACGAAAAAAAAAAAAGGTAAAGACATACAGAGGCAGTGTTGCCATCTAAAGTTGGGGATATTTGTTCTACACTAAGCTAAAGCTACAGGAGAAGAAAGACGTTGGTTTGTTCGTTTGATTTGACGCTCCAGAAAGAAAATATTTTCACTTTTGGGGGGGCTTTAGAGATGGTGGCAGATAGAAGAGATGGTGATGTGACATGAGCGAATGGAGAACGGCGACGAAGGAGAAAACTCATAGTTATAAAGAAGATGAAGCTTTACACACAAGTAAAGGTGCGAAAAAGTGCATAAGGCAGTGGCAGCAAGGAAAGAAAAGAAAGAAAAGTTGAGCCCAAAAGAAAATTGAGTAGAAATTGGATGCAACAGACGGTGAAGAAGATTAGAAAGAAAATACGAAGGCGTGACTGAAGACGAAGGAGGGGGAGGGAAAGTAGGATAATGCAGAGGATTGGAAAAAAATAGGAACGGAATAGGAAGATGAGTCTCTGTAAAGAGGGGAGAAAAATGCAATTTACGTAAAGGAAGGGGGCGAGAAGGGAATATTTTCTCATTGTTAATAATTTTGGAGCGAGAAGGTGGAAGACAGAGATGAAAACAGAGGATGATAAGGTCTACAAAGAGAAAAGTTTTATTACAAAGAAATGAGGAAGGTTTTATATGGAAGACGTCAAAAGATGTGTAGTGTAAAATTTTTATATTACTACTTATATCACAAGACGGTGAGTGGTTAATGTTTCAGATTGCTACGGTTGAGATTTCAGTTAAGAGATTGAAAGAAATCGTATGTGGATTTGGAAATCGCGATATAAAGTTACTGCATTTCCTTTCTTTTGGAAGGTCCTGAGTTCGATCTTTTGATAGAGCTTTTGAAAACTTTCATATATTTTTTTCTCCTACGTAGCGATCATAAATGGTATGGGTATTTTTAAAATTTCAGTTTATCCGTCTGTCTGTAACGCAAACTAGCGCATCTACCAAAGGTGGTAGAGAGAAACTGATTTTAGATTTGGATTCAGCGACCTCTTTTTTCTACATGATTGCGCTTCAGCCCTTGTTTCTGGTACTTTTGTATTATATCCACCCATGGCGTAACGCAGAAAGTGCCTTAACGAAAGCAGATGGAGAGAAACTAACTTCAGATTTCATTTCAGTGATCTTGGTTTCCTCGGCATATTTCTACTATTTGCACTTCTGTTAAATTATATTTGCACTGTTTTGTTCACTCTCACTTCAAATATCAATATCAATGTTGAAATTGTTACTAAAATGGGTTCTTTACGGTATTTATATACTATATGAACTTCTATATGTTGTCATCGGGTTTGCCTTAATTTTCTACTATAAAATATTTGTTCTTGTTAATCTGCGTGTTTGTAGTCTTCAGTTGTCGGTATTGCAAATATTTTGTTTGAAATTAATTGAAATACTTCGGACTAGCATATATTTCGAAAGAGCTGGATTCAATCTCTCTATTTGTTAACTATTCCTTCCATTTTAGTTTTCTTCATGGACGGGGTAGTAATAGCAAAATGATACACAGGGTGACCTTAAAGTCTTTGTGCAGTTTAAATCATTCATTGGAGCGAAGGTCCTTAAGGTGTCACTTTGTATTACATTTGTAGCACTTCTCCTTCGAAACAGCTCATCTGATCTTAATAGAATTTTGCATAGTGATGTTGACCATAATTGAGCAAGATTTTAGTCAATAAAATTGAAAATCAGGCATGATACGAAGGAGCTATCACAAGAAAACTACAAGAAACTCAATGAACCACTTCACTGTATAATTAAACGCGTATGTAGTCGATAGATGGCAGGCAAATCAACATTCAGAGAATTGTTCACTATTCTCCACAGAGGTAAGTGAAGGCATAAAAGCTCACGTTATTAGAATATATTCTTAATTATGTGTGTTACGGAAGATTTCAGGTAGCATCTTCCTTTCGTATTTTAACGATAAATTTGATTATGATTTAGTGTCGTCTAGTTATGTTAGCTCTGGTTTCAGTTAAGGAGGAAAGAATGGTCGTCTCATTTTATTCCAGGCAACGGGTGCGTAAGCTTGTAAAACAGACCGTACTATTATCTCAAGTAGTAGTGAATAGCACCCTATTCCTAACATTGTAGTCTTAGAACCTTATACAAAGTTAAACCTACTAACAGTATCCGACAGCGGGTTTTCTCCACCCTTCTCGTGTTGTGGAGTTTTTTATCTGCTGTACTAACAATCTGGGATTCAGGTTTTAAAATTACCGACTCAAGGTTTTTTTTTTACCGACTTTTCCCCCCTTCTTTCAAATAAACCTTTTTTCGCGCTTTTCTATCATCTTTTTTCACCTTCTTTCTCTATCTCCGATGTAGTGTAAATGTCTTGTGTAGATACAAACTTCTAGTTTTACCTCATACCTATGTTTTAATGTAGTTCCTACTTAACAGCATGCGGAGGAGCACGGTATCATGGTGATGATCCACGCACTGGGGCCTTGAAGGGGCCCGACTATCTTAGTATTTCTGTTTCTGTCTCATGAAAGAAATAAACTGTTCTCTAATGAGCTTTGCTTCAACATATGTTTATTAATGCCTACCTAGGAATTTCAATTCTACAGGTCATTCGTACCCAACTTTTTCATTTACGAAACTCGTGGCAAGTTATTTCCATAAATTATACTCCATTGTGTTAGTAAAATTATTGTGATTAACGTAGTTGCAGCTGTTTCAAAATTATTTTGTTCTCATTGTAAATAAATAGCTCAGAACAGAAAATCCAGAGAGTAATGTAATATGCGGGATTCGTTTGGATAGATGAGTCCAAAACAGCAAATCGAGTTCATATGAGGTTTCTTTTTTTAATCACTTTGTTTTTTGAGATTCAGGCGTTACAACTTTCCGCAAAATTGACTTTTGACAATGATAAATAAAGTTAATATTTCTTCACATCATAAACGATGCATTGAAGGGGAAAATGCTGATCAAAAATTATTTCAATCAACAGGGAGAATATTAGAAGTTACAATGTGGTTTAATTGAATTGACATTGTTGCCAACTTGGTGCATTATTTTTAAAGCAACACTCCCTCGGTTTCTTGAATACTTGATACCCGCTAGTGTTTATAAAAAATATAACTGAAGCTCATAATACAGTGTTTCAAACTGACAGTAATATACTGGGATAATAAACATTTTAGAACATTTCATCTCGTACCGCAGTTTTCAATGCTGTGTTCTTATCGAGGAGTTTTCAATTTATTCCTCGAAGGGTTTCCAAGAGCTATAAAAGAGGTGATCATACGAAATGAAAACAGACAGGAGAACTCTGATGAAGGCTAAAACGTCACGAATACTGTTTTTCTGTGAACACAATTTTTTAGCCTTCACTCAGTGACTACACACAGAATAATCGAATAATAAATTTTAACTAAACAGGTCCAGTTAAGGGTTTTCTGGTACCGTCAACAAAACATCTGATACTACGAACTGTACAAGAGCCAACTTGTGTGGTACATGCAGCGAAATACAAATGGTAAAAAGGGTTATACTTAACGCAACTAAACCTAGAGTAACAGATACTGAACAATATAGTACCAAGAACTGAACGACGTTTGGTTGAACTCCAACAAAACATGTCTGATGCCAGTTACTATGTATTATGCAAACTGTTACTAAACAGTAACAGGCACCAAATGCGTAATGAGGAGAATGTAACTGAGCGCTTACATTACTGCAGTCATACAGCCAGTGGAAAGTATATTCACTGAATGTCTTGGAAATTGGCAGCCAGTGTGTTTGAGAAATGACGTCGATCCGAACAGTAAAGTAAACGTCATTATGATACTCTTGAGGTGTCTCAATTCTGTAAAATCACGAATCAATCTTCTTCATAGCTCTATTCTAACACAGGATCAATTAATAATATTTCCAAGTTTCGAATAATTAAAGTCTGTCTTTACTCCAGAAACTGTTTCCGTAACATCATTGAGTAAATATCATTGAGATATTTACTCAATGGTAACATAAAAGGACTAATAAAATGTCCTACGTTAAATAAAAGAAACGGTGGAACAGGGGTAGAGTGTTGGACAACAAGGTGAACAAGCAAATCTGAAGGTCGTGAATTCGAACTCCACTTCAGACCTCTTTTTTTTCACTCGTCAATACTGTTTTACTATTACGTCCAGTAACAACATAGGTATAAGCTATTTGAGCATTAGAAACAATGAGACGCACAGATATTAGTCAACTGGTAAGAATTTCACCAAATAAAACCAGTCATAAGTTCTGCAGTGCACCAGTATGTGCTAGAACAAACTATTGAGAAGTTTCTTAGATAAACTTAGAACTGGTATGGCACACTGATGAGTGATGACTATCAAAATATATTGTAACATGATTTAACTTAACCGTAATTGTTTCTACATTCATCCTCTCCATAAATTAGTATTTTCTAACCGCCTGTTTTGTATGCAACCATGCTGTACAGGAGTATTCTGCGGGTTTGCTGTAGTTTCAGGCGTTTTAAAGAATGAAACCCAAGATTTCAATAAAATTCAATTGCATTCATAAAATTCGTCTGTCAAAATAATGTATAGTAAATTATATATGCCAGGATATGATGTATACGCCTATATTTTGGTATTCTATATCTTGTATTCATGGTCGATTAGTCGGGAGCTCTTAACAAGACGTTGAGGAACGAAGTCTCTGGCAATAACGTGAGAGTGATGGAACGATTTATCAAACAGCCCCATCCATCCATCGTCAATTTCTAACGGATATTTCTATTGTTTGAGTCATCCACGCTCCTTAATCTTGTGGTATTTCCCCCTCATTTTTCGTTGACTTCCCTTCTGCCGTCTTCCCCTATCCTTGTGTGACCCCCTCCTCTTTGTTGTCTAAGCATTTATTGGCTAACGCAACTTGAATTCAAAGAATATCTTAGTTACACGTTTGTTCGCTAGTTGGTGCTATTTGTCACTATTGAGACTTTCGTTTGTCTTGAAGAAATCTCCCCCTCTTCAATTTTTCTTTCTTAGGTATTTCCCTAGTGTTTTGACGAGCGGTTTTTTTTATGTTCTTTTCCCCTCTGATACTAAACTTACTTCTCCCTTGTAGTTGCATTTAAGTACTATAGTTATGGTGCAATGTCAAAGCATTGTTGCCAAATTTATAAAGTACTTCCTAACCAGTAGCACTTTTTGAAATAAACTGAGCATCACCGAACCTAAGGATAGTCACATAATATTGTATCTGCCTGTCTCAGTTTCCTGCAAGTCCCATTAGCTCTTAGCGATTCAATATTGTATCTACAACAAGATTTTGATATAGCGATTCATTATATATCCACGATAACAAACGTTCATATCAAGGAATCGCTGGAAATGAAATATTGTTGTCATGGATATATCATGGAAACGGAATTACGTTCATATCAAAGAATCGCTGGAAATTAAATAAATTCTGTTTTCCAATGATTTGTTAATCGATATAAACGATATTCGATGTTAAACGATTTCAGGGTATGAATTTGTTATGTTCGATATTCAATATATTGGTCATTCTTTGATTCGACAGCGAATTCGATATTTGGTATGAAAATTCACAAATCACATAGTCCAGGGTGCCATACCTGCATTCGATAGCGGAAACTGAAGAAAACTGAAGATTGTTGACCTGCGTGCCTTACCAGAACCAATCCGAAGTCCATGACTGGAAACACTAAACTCCTAATATCGAACGAATAGAGCCACGTTTGATGATACGCCATATGCACTGTTGCCAGATTTCATTTTATTTGGATAGCGGCGATTCCGTTGCGAGATCAGTAAATACCACCAGAAAGTGTTGTTTTCACTACTCTCCGTACTTACCAACACATAGAAACAAGAGAAAAAGAAAGGGAGCCAAATGGCAATGTCGTAACCTCCCCTCTATTCAAACTCCATAGTTCCTACCCCTTCACACCAGCTGTCTGAATACAAGCTCTCGAAAATAAGACTTTAGATCACAGGGGCTACTTAGTTCTAGTGAAACTTGATATTAGTTTGCAACACTTATCTTCAGTATCATGAAAAACCTCCACTAGTTGGCAACTACATTTCTCTCTTTTCTTTCTTTAACATCTGTTACCTTGTATGTCCACAAATAGGAAGCGTCGAGAGTCAGAGAAAGAATGAAACGAAGATAGAGGACACGCGGGTAAGGGTGTTTCAATCATGGGTCTAACGGCAGATTGGGGAGCCGTTTTCGAGATTTTCCTACAAGATTGTTTCTCAACGTGTACTTTGATAGTAGTGCCTTAGGAGTTGCAAAGTGACTCACAGGGAGTGGACATGCCTCTAACTTCCGGAGCGGCGATGCTATTCCAAGTGCCATGGGTTGTCTCTATCACCTCTCCTTCTCCATCACTGGGGGAAGATTAGGATTCATTTTTCATTATCTACTACCGAAAGAAAAGACATACCAATGGTTCTTTCGAGGAATGAACGTGGAAGGAAAAGTATCGAAGACTCCCATTTCTACCATCCAGGAAACGGAAGTTTCTTTTCTTTTGGGGGGTCAAATTCTTTGGTAGTAATCAAATTGAATAGTATCTTCCATGCTAAGTCACCAGTTTTATAAAAACATATATAATGCTCTAGTAATTAAGAAAATATTCCAGATCTATTCCAGATTAGGGTACACGTATGAATTTTTGTGATCAATGTTACAAAAATGTAAAGGTCTAGTAATGAAGGAAATATTCAGGATCTATTGCAGATTAGGGTACACATATGTTTTTTGTTACTTTTTGCAAATTTTATTTCAATACTTTGCTTTGAACTTGTTAACTTCGGTTATGTAAATACCTACGCCATTTCTTCACGTAGTTCCACCCTCGTACAACGACGAAGAATACTGGCAACTGATCGCTAAGGCAACCGAACACAAGAGAATGTATGCTGTGCGGACACAAGCTCATAAGTGACGGTACTGTCCAAGATTACTATCAAGTAGAAGTGGGTGAGAAGAAAACCTTTTTCTGTTAGGAATTCAACTTCATGAGGACAACTTTCTTTTCGAATAATATTCAGAAAGTCTTGTCGTTATAAATACTTGAATGAGAGTACCATTACGTGCAAAATTGTCATTTCTCTTGTTTAGGGTGACCAACTCTTTACCAGGCCAAACCGGGACACATCGTGTTCAAAGCCAAAAAGAAAAACTTTGCAGACGCTATTACTTATGGAAACACAAGTATATAAAAGCGTACTAACATCAACATTAAAGCCGGCCGGGTAGTCGAGCGGTCTGCGGCGGTAGGCTATCGACTCAACGGTCCCGGGTTCAAGTCCCGGCAGGGGCATGGGTGTGGATTTAACAGCTAAAGGCAAATCGTGACGGACAGAAGTCCAAAGTTACTAAACTGGCCCATATAAAAATAAAGTTTACCAAAAAAAAAAAGTTTTTTTATCAACATTAAAATACATTTTCATTTGATTTTTGTCGTAAATGATGTAACCTGTGTTCTTGTGTAACGTCTGTTTCCTTTAACAAGGGCCTTCGCGCAAGTTTCCCCCGCATTTACAGGAAAGTTTAGTTTATTTGAAAGGTTTCGTCCTTCAAACTCCAAAAGTACGCAAATTAGGTGGCATCGCAAGGACATCAGGAGTTACAAAACTTGAACCATTTGCGGACGCCATTTATGTAATTCTTTGCTAATGTACTTTTTTATAATACTTATTGTGTTTGGGCAGTTTTAGTAAGTACTTCTCGTCACGCTCTACAAGCCACAAACAACCATGAACCATCCGGAATTCGTATCCGCACAGTCGTGAGTAGCGTCCCAGAGTCTTACTCGACACGCCTATCGAGATCGGTTCTGTAAATGAATGTATCTCTGATTATAATTGTCACAAAATAATGAAATAAGGTTAGTTTTGTTTCTAATAGCCGAAGGAAAGGATATAAATTGTGGTATAACCGAATAGAGAAGGTGAAGGCGGCAAAGTCTAATCTTGTGAGTTAAAAGAACCAAGGTTTGGTGTGTTTTTCATTCTTAATGTCACAGGATATAAATTGAACGTCCATTTTATGACCGTGAATATACTTGACACGCAATGGACGTCAAATTGATCTGCCAAAAAATTGGAAGTTCTGAAGAAGAATTTCGTGGATGCCCAATGGATATTCATAGCATGTCCGGAAATAGCATATCCTGAAGGCGAACATTGTGCAATTTTTTTACATCGACAACGAGTGTGAGCTGACGGATACTATAACTATCAACTTTATTCCGAACATTTTATACTTCGCGTGCATGTTCATCCTTATAACCTTTTACAACAACATCAATTCACGGAAATTACTTTCTTTGAACTCGCCGATGAGTGAACATTTCACAATCTGCAGTTTCTTATGTTGTTGACGATGGAAACTGATTATTGTCATTTTGCGATTTGTAGGACAAGACCTGTCAAATACACTGCAACATTTCTGGAGGACCGTGCAACGTTGAAATGTTCACTCATCGGCGATTTTAAAGAAAGTCATTTCTGTGAATCGTGGTAAAAGATTATGAGGACAAACATGCATACGAAGTGTAAAATTATGTAAATAAAGTTGCTGATCACAACATGCGCACCCTACTTCTCGTCGATATCAAAAATCAAATTATGCCCGTCTACAGAAAATCCAATACCTGGACATGCCATTAACATCGAAATCTCAAATTTATTTGTTCGCCCATTTTTCGTCCAACTCATGTCCAATATTTCTACGAACATAAAATGGACGTACTAGCAGAAGTTATGGACGTCCAAGCGGTGTCCTGTGCTGTTAGTGAGCGGAAAAGAACAATCCCTGTTTATTTTAAAATCACGAAATTGGACTTCGACGCCCCGCTTCTTCTTTATTTATTGGGTTACATCACAGCTTTATACTTCTTTTCCTTCGACTGTTAGAAACAAAACGAGGCTTCTTTTATTGTCTTGTTACCATTATAACCAGAGATACAATTACTCACCAAAGATCAGTGGAAAATTAATCTCCAAAGTCTCTGGGACGCGATTCACGAGGATACGGTTAGAATCCCGCCTGGTTCATGGATGTTCGTGGATTATAAAACGCGACGAGAAGTCAGTAGTAACTAAAATTGCCCAAATACAATAAATATTATAAAAAGTTACGTCGCAAAGTATCACATAAATTGGGTCCGCAAAGTATTCAAGCTGTGTAACTCCTGATATCCTTGACGATGCAACCTAATTTGCGTTTTTTTTTTTTTTTTTTTTTTTTTTTTTTTTTTTTTTTTTTTTTTTTGCAGTGTGAAGGACGAGACCTTTCAAATAAACTGAACGTTTCCGTAAGTGGGGAGATAACTTGCGCGAAGTCTTTTGTCTTATGCTTCTCGTTTTGGGCGTAAGAAAAAATAATTATATACTTTGAAGAAACAAAGGGGAAAAAATAACGAATTAGCTTGCTTTTATTATCATGGAACTTACTAAACCAAAATTTGAAATAAGGAGAACAAATACTATTTTATTTCCTAGATAAAGCTTTTAAATATCCTGTATTATCTCTTAAATTCCTCTTT
This sequence comes from Lepisma saccharinum, assembly GCA_022664845.1. Classification (NCBI taxonomy): domain Eukaryota; kingdom Metazoa; phylum Arthropoda; class Insecta; order Zygentoma; family Lepismatidae; genus Lepisma; species Lepisma saccharinum. Next base: position 13,793 of record JAGDQP010022907.1, on the reverse strand, counting down.
TCAAGACGTCTTCGTTTCTTATTTATTTATAACTTTTATGTTATTACTTATATCCTTGCTACATTACAAAGTTTCTACAAATTAGTATTCGATACGTAAAATCGTACTTCGTGTACTATAATTAAATCGTGTTCTAGATACTTAAAATCGTACTAACTGCATACGCTGACTAAAGTGGTATTCCAAGGAGAATCGTTTTGTTCCTGATGAACTCTTTAGTTGTTCAGTTCAGCTTCAGTGTTGTGAATTCGTATTTCAACAGTTGATGCCTAACGCTGTACAGATAGGATATTGCAGACAATTTCGTCTAAGGCATGACGTCATTCGGGAATCACATTCAGGGGTAGGGACTCCAAGAATGTCCCACTCAGATCCGTAATTTAGATATATATATAATATCGCAAAGCATGTAGGGTCAAATATAATTATTCCTATCATACACATCTGAAAATACTAGAACAATATTCTAGGTGGGAATTTCTGGAATGTCCCTAGGATATCTGAGGTTATCTCGAAAGTACTAATGCCTTCAACATATTAGTAACTTATCACTGGGATATACCTAAGAATATGCGCTCATCCTGGCCATTCAGATATTCGTAGTATATTGTACAGATATACCAGGAATATCTTAGAATATCCTTGGGATATTCCAGTATCATTCACGGGAATTTTCATAGCATGTTCTTAGGATATATCTGTGCTGCACGGGGATAAAACAATGAAATTAACCGAGTGGTCTTAGCTGCGTTGGTAGAGTTTTGCCTTAACAATCGAAAGATCCTGGGAACGATCCCTACAGCCACCTATCCTGGATGAGGTTTGCTAGTGTTTTTCCTGAGTCACACTAGAAAAATACCAGGATGTTACCTACACACTAGGCAGTGGCCGACTATCTTCCATCATCCTTTCCCCACCCTAATATGTAAACAAAGATTTAAATAAAAATGTTTTAACCACGTTTCAATAATATGGGTACAGTGGTCGCACAGATCTGTACTGGCGCTTACTGTGAAACGTGCAATGAATTATGTATCTTCATACACACACTTAGATAATCCCATTTAAAGTACTGCCTGACTTCTAACGGAATTATTCGCATGTTCTCCAGACACCATTATGTGGCATTAATGGTCTATAAACTCTGCATGGACTTTTTTCTCCAGCACTTACCGTATAGCCTTAAGTCAGTAAAATATTATTTCTTGGTCTGAGAAGTTCCCTATTATTATCGATGATCAATTTCTTTCCGGTTCTGTTTTTGTTTATTATTTAAATTCTCTCAGGTCTATCCACCCAGCACCTTCTCCAGTGGAGGGGTCGCTGTCCCACCATCAGAGAAAATCGAAAAGGAGACATACTGGAACAATGCTGACTGATAATTGACATGAAGGCAGTCACGTGATATCTTCTGTTCACATTTTCTCGTGCACGTGACCCGTACAGATGAAGTTCCGGTCTCTGTCTGAGATTTTTTTTTATTATTCTCTCTGTCTCGGAGAGAAAAGAGAGTGAGAAAGAATACATGAACGCACACACACACACACACGCAAAGAGGAACCGCACGTGTTCGAAGGTGAGATTGCAGGTTCAAATTTTCCGGTCACATCTCTTAGTTGAACCCCTGAATACTGAAAATAGAGTAGACCGGTGCTACAGACAGAGAAGAAGATAGGACACTGGTGTAGAAAAAAAGAAAAAAAGAGGTGGAGTATAGAGAACACACAACACACACTCAGAGAGAGAAAGAGAGAGAGATGGGGAGAGGGAGAGAGGATCATTTTAATCCAGTGGGCAAGTTCAGTCATCTGAGAGAAAAAGCTAGTGGCACGTCAGTCTAGTTACTCTTATTCCTCAGAGCACCAGCGTTCATGAAAACAGTGTTGCTATCCTTTGTCTTTTTATGATATGTTGTATAGCTTTTCAGTTGATTAAGTTAGTACTTAACGGTGTAGATCAGCCCCGCCATCTTGGTATGACCTTTCCATTGATTTACATGGGAATCGTTTTACTTGTCAAGTAGAAGTAGAATACTCGTCAATCGTTTTACTCAACTCAGAAGCAGAATATTTAACTTCCGCTTTCACGGAATTTGCCTTGGTGGTTATTTTGACTCTTGTATAGTTTTGGTTTGTGAAATTTCTTCAAATATATGAGTATAATGTATTATTAATAGTTTGGTATATAAATCACCATATGTCAACGGGAAATTATACTGTTCGTGTGTAAAATATTGCATTTCTATACAACAGCATGAGTCAAAGAAAATATGAAGAAACACTAGGTGAAAACACCAGTTAAATATTACGCTCCTGAAAGATATAAGACTAGTAAAACAATTCCTATGTAAATCAATGGAAAGATCATACCAAGATGGACTTTTCTCAATATGAAATTGTATGTACAATTTATTGCTAGACACCCAGTTGGTCAAATAATTTGGACGCTTCTTTTCTGTGCTGTTGCTCCCGAGTTAAATCCGGGAGGGGTCCATTGAATACAGTGGATTGGAGTCCACTTTTCCAAAAGCTGTAGGTCCCGTCCTTAGTAGCTTACAGCTTACAAGTTCAATGTCATAATTCAATGAAAATAATTATTGTATGTGTGGATAATGACTTAAGGAATTGGAAATCATGGTCTAATCATTTTGAATGGGTGGTCTGTAAACGTACTTCTTTCATTTTGATGAACTCCAGGGTGCGGTGTGATCTACTTATCTGGATAAAACAAAACCGATTTATTCATTCATTATACTCTTCTGAATATTTGAATATTCAGAGTGCTTATGTTCACTGATCTGACCGGTTTATTATAATGTTCGTCGACTGCACTGATTCTCTATGTTGGCGATGTTAAGAATATATTCCTTGTTTGTCACAGTAAAATAAATCTCAATTATCCAGTCGTGTATTTCATTGTAGACCATGCGTTTAAAAGTTAGAAAATAGTTTATTACAATCGATGTCACTGTTGAATAACATTTCATGTAGTCTTGGATCGCTGGCCGGGAAGTAGCAGGTTCAATTCCCACTGCGGTTAAGCTTTTTCTCTTTTTCATTCAGAAGAACATTACTTTTCTTTCTTACTCCACGTACTTATGAATGAATGTTCTCTTTTGCTTCATTTTACATTCTCAACATTTCATTGCGTCATTTTCCTTAATTGATGAAAATTCATCTGAAAAAAAGCATTTCTATCGGAAAGAGCTACCACGAATTCAGTATTTATCCAAGCAAATTTTGTAATCTTTTCTCCTATCAAAATCCGCTCTAAAAATAGTGGTCCTTTTTTCCGCTCTCGTAAGATAAAATATTCCGCAAGAGCGGAATTGCGCTCTTCCAAATTTAGTGTGTATACAGTGAACTGTTTATGATTTTTTTTTTAAATAGGATGAAAAAAATCCAATGAAGGATAGTAAAAAAAATAAACTGATATAGTTTGTCTTAATAATTCTCTGTGGTCGATAGTATCGAGAACTTTCGAAAAATCAGTGGAAATTATATCAACTTACACCCTCAATCCATTGTACGAGCAATAAAATCAGTCACTAAGAATTTTTTGTTGTGGATTTATTCTTTAGAAAATCGTAGTAAAATTCTGAAGTTAATGGCCTAACGTGATTAACATAACGCCATAATACGTAGATACAAAATGGATTTAAGTAAGTTAGTAATGGCATATAATATATCAACTGGTCTATATTTTTAAATATGCCTTTCATTATTTGACTAGCTAAAGTACCCGCCCGTTGGTGCGGGGAGAATAAAATATTTCTCGACAACAACACCACTACCACCACCACCACTACTACTACTACTACCACTACTGCAAGTACTACTACAGTACTTTAAAACATTAAATCTAAATATCCAAAATTTAATTTTACAGATTCAAATATATTTATTTATTTCAGATTGTTGTTTTAACTTATAAATGGAAACAATGTATTTATTCCTTTACTATGTACTCTGGGATCTTATCAGGTTGGGTGACCATACGTGTACCGTTTTAAATGGGACTGTACCGTTTATTTCGTATTTCCCGGCCGTCCCACCGCTTTAATAAAAATGTCAATTTTGTACCGTTTTTAATGACAACTAAAATATATTCTCATATTGCCACATTGAATTTATAAATAAATAATCAAATATATTAATTAATATTTGCGGATATAACATACGTACATACATATTTATAATTCATTTTTCTCAATAGCGCTTATAATTTTTTTAGCTCTGAGAGTTTAAAAAGAAGACAAGACAGGGCAAGTTCCACCCTCAGCTGTAGCATTAGTTTATGCTCTGCCTTTACGCTAAACTGTCGCTTCGTTATTCAATGCTGGTAGTGTAAATTTCAAGTTTAATTTTATGGAGGCAAAAATGCAGTTTTACTGATGATCTTCAACAGGCTCCCGCATCGCTAAAAAATAATGGTGGTGGGGAGAAAGGACGCACATGTGATTTACAGGGCGGGGGAGCAAGGTACGGTAAAGCGACAGTTTTTCTGTGATTTACTAAAAGTTACCAACAGGTTAATCACGACAACATTTACTAAATTAAGAGACCAAAAACTATATTTTTTTTCTGGGGCTGGGGGATCGTGGCCCTCTTGGCCCCTAATGAGCGCTCTTGGTGGGTGGGGGGGGGGAAGCTTACAATGTTACCTGCTCCCAAGTAGGAGTCATTTCTGCCTATTTTCTCCCCTATAATATGAAAACTCTTGCGAAACGTTGCCGCTTTTCTTGTTAATTTTTAGATTACGTGTATATTTGCCTTTGAACTCTAAGTACCTTTTTTCTACTTTTTTTTTTACCATTCTAAGGGAAAGAGAGTCGGAGCGAGCGGGTTTTGACAAAAATAGGGAAGTATTACAGTATACGCATTTTTAAATTGTATAAAAATCACTAATCATTGGTTTGGTTAGGTTAGGAAAGTCAGGTTTGGTGCGTATTTTTATATTAACCACGCGATTCACTCTAGTTCACGGCAACAATAACAGATGGATCTGAGGTCGAAAATATTTTCTTTCCCGAACGAGTCGTAAAACTTGAAACTGAAATGGACTGTCCCGTTTTTGCCATTCCAATGTCCCGTTTTTGTTTCAAAGAAATATGGTCAGCCTACTATCAGGACTTATCGTACTTTTTTATTTTAACCTTTCTGTTGCTTCTCATATTTGTATTAGAATTATTAATGAATATGTATGTTAATCCAAATTACCATGAGTTTTGCAATTCACTATTAATTCCTTCGTTCATTTGCATCTTTCGCTTCTTATAGACTGATTCAAAATTACGTTCATATGAGTTAGCATGAGCGGATTTAGGATAGTGACCCTGGAGCGGGGGCATTTACTTTAAGGGTTGAAGCTATTCCGGGGGGTCATTATAGTTATTCTGAAATGATTGGCGGGGGGGCAATCAGTTCTCTCTCTCTTGTGTGCGATGTAAGTGTTTGGTTCTGTATGTGTTTATGCGCTTCCTTTTTTTTTTTTTTTTAAATATTCCTCACATTTTCGGCACTTTCTTGAACATTTCAAGTATGTTCTGTATTTTTACCCATTTATGAGAAATTCCGTTACTTTCACTGCCTGACCTGAAATACATATTTTATTCCTTTTACTGAGAAATTCCATTTCCCTTTTTTTGTTTTGAACGCACGAATTTTTCTAAAGCTCTATTGTAATGTACAAATAAAGAATTCTGTTTGAAGGGAAGTCATGTTATTTTCCGTATCCCCCTACTTCACCCCACCACGCGCTTCTCTAACTTGGTTCTGAAGCGTCACTCAATGAGAAAAAAGAAAGATAAAAAAAATTGATAAAAGTGAAAGTGATGGAGAAATGTCCTTTCTCTATCTCGCTCGATTCCCTATTCTCACTTTGATTTTCTTCTTTTTTTCCCTAGTAGAGGGGTGCGTGTGAGGGGCGGGGTACGAGGACGAAGAGAACCCGAATGTGTGATTTCGCTTGGGAAGAAAACATCTGTCCAGAATCTCAGATGTCACCTTGTTGACCCGACTAATGGAACGTTCGTGTCCGAGTACAACCAAATGGCTTCCTGCGTGCTGATCCCCGGGTTTTTCTGTTTTCTCTTGTCATCTCCAAAGTGGAAGTAGGGAGAAGAAAAAAAAAACGGAAAAATCTCCACCTTCGTTCAACAATAAGTAAAGCGTCTTAGCCACCCATTCGGAAAACTCAAGTGTTTATATCTCCCCGCCCCCAAATTGTATACCCTTTCGCCTTCTCTTATATTTGCCTGTTGGTGCCTGTATTATTATGTGTGGACAGCATACAGACAATTAAAGTTCGCCTTTATGACCATCATCCATACATCCACTAAAAACCTTCCTCAATATTAACCCTACGACCACCTAAATTTAAAATTGGTTCAGCAAAACAGTGATAGTTACTAGAAATATCCCTATTATTTCAGTCGTATACATTCCTGGTTTGAAAATCCTGTATAAACCACTGGTGTACAGTCACGATAAAAAATCATTTCATGTTGGTAAAGTTTCTTTTACGAATAACTTTGTAATAGGTAGACCGATTTCAGTATGTCTTTCTAGATCTTAAAGAAACTGATTTTTTGTAAGTTACAAAAAACTGTACTCAAATTTGTTTATCCATTTCGAAGTTGTTAGCAAAAGAAATTTCACGAATAGGAAATAAGTTTTGTGCGTGAGTGTGCAATAGCAAGTTTCACAAGATACTCTAAATTCATTGAAAATGGACGATGGACGGATCACGAGTCCATAAGTTTTCAGGACCTTTCAGAATATTCTAATGATATTCCGGAAATTCACAGCTAGAATAGTCTTTTAATATTCTAGAAACCGTATGCTAGTACAGGGTGTATCAAAATGAATGTCCGAGTTTCAAAGTCCCAAGAGACCATTTTAACTGAGATTTTGCAAAGGTTTCCTCAATTTTACCAAATTAGTGGCGTGATACTACCTCAACTGTCCTTGTGGCTATCGCCCCATTCTTATTCCCGGAAGAGTGCTCGCCGAAAGACGTAATTCCTGCGATATGACATGGGTTTGGCCCATAGCTTAGTGTTCAAATCAAAAGACAGCACAAGTCCAGTGTTTCTATTTTCATTACTTGTAATTTTTGGCACGATAGTAAACATACTTACGAGTTAGGTATATTAGAAGTCCAGAAGCCAAAAGATACAAGTGGCATTACCGAATAAAAAATTCGAGGTAATCTTTTATATTTAACCCGAAATATATGTGACATAAACCTGTCATATTCTGTACAAAGAAACCTTACCTTGTTGTATCCATGTATAAATATGACAGTTTTGTGTCACATATATTTCGAGTCATATATATAAAAGATTATCTCGATTTTTTATTCGTCAGTGCCACTTGTATCTCATGGCTTCTGGAGTCTACACATTTCATCTCGATTGTTATAATATTTCTTTCTCAAAGCGAATAGAAAGATTAAGTCAGGAGAGGAGAGAGACAGACTAAAATAATTTCTACAAATATTTTAAAATAAAGTTTGTAAACTTGTACACCACAGAACAGTATAGAAAATTAAGCTGCATTAATAAATGTGTACGCATTTTTTCCTGGCTTCGAAAAAGTTTCTTTCCTCACCAGTAGATGTCACTGAGTTCGATTACTTATTTTCCTGATTATTTGAAGTTTATGATTGGTTCGTATTGCCATATTTCGGTTAAGAGGAAACACTGAACCAATCATTGAATTTTTTATCAGGGCCTTCAAGAAAATAAGACAGTTGAGATCAGCAGAGGCATCTAGCGGTAAGGCAAGAAAGTTTTCGAGTCAAGAGGGCCATAGACCTATCTCCAGGTATAGGATCTATCATCATCATTATCAACAGGGAAAAAAGAAATGAAATAAGCTTTCAGGACCTTTCAGAATATTCTAATGATATTCCTGAAATTCAAAGCTAGAATATTCTTTTAATATTCTAGAAACCATATGCTAGTACAGGGTGTACCAAAATGAATGTTCGAGTTTTAAATTTGTATAATTTCTCTTACTTGGAGTATAAAATAATAAACCATATTTGAGATGGAAGAGGAATATACAATGTTTTTATAACTCGCATCATAAGTGCTTAGTGTAGGCACGTTTTGTTACATGGTACACATCTAATCGGAAGTCATGTTATTCCTACACCCTGGTCAACATATTCGGTGTAATGATTGCAACAGCCTGTGTCTCAAGTCCGGTGGAACATAAACCCAATCTTTTTACATACTCCCCACAGAAAGAAATATCATTGGGTGATGTCGGGAGGTCTTGGAGGCCATGGGAACAGAGCCATGTCTTTTGGACAGTAACGACCGATTCAGCAATGAAGAAAAACTTCATTCAACTGTTCTCCAGCATCTCGTAGAAAATGGAGCGGAGGGCGCACTGTCTTGTTGCCAAATGACGTTCTCTAGTCCATCCTACAGCTGAAGAAAAAGTGACAATTCTGGAAGTACGCATATCCTTTAATAATTTTTCCTTAGAAAAAGAGCGAGTCGTAAACCCGTGCGACATCGCTCTGCTTGTGCACTTCGCAGGAGATTATTTACACTCGTTGAACGCAAGACTATGAGCATTTCACACAAGATTTGCGTAGAAAGTATAAAATAAGTGCATTATTTTTTACAGTGTATGTACCACTTGAACACCGAGAAATCGGTTTAATAATAATTAGTGGTCTGAGACATCTTTCCTCCTAAACTTCTTTCCTAGAAGCTCTATTCGCTTTTGTGCATTGAATACTCAATATCATTCCGATTCCGTTTGCATATTTTTCCTTGTCTTTTCTTCCTTTCTTTTTCTTTTTTTTTTAATGCATAAAAGGTGTCCCCGTATAATGATCAAAGATGTTTGAATGTAATTGGTAAATAGCGAACGAATCAAATTTCTCTTTTCCTCCACTAAGGTTCAGTTTACAAGACAAATTTGCAATCATTTGTATGTAATATATTTTTCCTCTTCCGTCTATATTGTTCATGATTTGAAAAATTCCCTTTTTGCGAATATCTCTTTGTTTCATATTTGAAATGCAATATTTGTTAAATTCAAAGGCAGCATTTCTCGCAGACAAAAACGTCTGTAATTAGAAATATTTCATTTTTTCCTCAGAATATAACGCAGACAACAGAGGGATAATATTCAAAGGCTTTTTTTTTTCTTTATTTAAAAAAATTCCCTGAGTGATTCAGTAAAATAAAGTTTGGAGCAAAATGCTATGAAAGCAAAAATTCCCTTTCTTAGCAAAATTACAAAATGATAAGAGAAGAAGAGTGAAAATGGGTATTATAAGGGATAAAAAAGAAGAGAGGGAGGGATTTTTTTTTCTTTTGCTAGTAAATGCGTGCAATAGTGGTATTAAAACTTTCAGGTTCGCGTGAAAGCTCTTATGACGACGAAACCCGCCACTCTATATCGGAATTTGATTTGCACCTCGTTTTTGAGCAAAGCGATTTACAACAGTTCTCACCCTCCTTACTTTCGCTTAACATCGCTTTCTCCCTGTCTTCCCCCCCTCCTCCCCCCCCCCCCCCCCCCCCCCCCCACTCACTGCTCATAGAAACGCAATTACAATGATGATCTGTGACGGCGACTCACTCACTCACTCACTCACTTGCTGACTGACTCGCTCTCAAGTTCTGCATTACAACTTCGATCTTATACTGGACGTAAAAGAGTAGGGGGAGGGATGGATAACGCCTGCATCAGAAAATTCTGTCCAACGAACCTTGAAATAAGTAGAAGGGATGAGGATATTCAGGAAGAGAGATATATAGCGACTCTAATCCTATCTTTTTTCTGAAATAAAAAAAAATAGTGAAAGCTTTTCAGTATTTCATAAACCATCTACAGCAAAGTAGTTATGTCAGCAGGATTGCCAGATGACAAAAGAGAGAATAATGGTTTCCCATTCCGATAATACTGTTTTTTTTTTTTTTTTTGTCCTATTGTCAGTACAGAAAATTTACAAACGAAATTGTAATGCATCTGTCAGCAGATGACGTATTTGGGTCTCAAGTATAGCTGTCACTGTGCCAAATGGACAAAAAAAAAATGCACATCTACTTTGTTTGAGAAAATTAGAAATACGTCCAAGTAATACAACTGCTTAATACAGGGTGAGTCAAAAGTCTTTGGACACCCTTTTATTTTGAAACCTGACAGGAAATCTTTTAATAGAAGATTAAAGTAGGGGCTGGGGGCGCAACTTGAAGGGTACACGGTGACCATGGCCGCCATCTTAAATGCAAGCTCCAAACTTCTTGTTATGATATCTTGTATAGTTTGTAAGTTATGAACATTCACAAGGGAAGTCGGGGAAGTGGTACACGGAGATCTGCATGTGTTGTATATCGTTGGAAAGGTCACACCAAGTACACGTTACATGTGAAATATCTCGCTTGAATGGGGAGTGTAGGGGTCGTGGCGATCATTTGAAGATCCGAACAATGCATGCCCCGAAACACCAGAAAACGTGGACAGAATGGGAAGCTGTGTTTCAATGTGTATGAGACTTGGTATATATATATTTAAAAGGTGGCTGAGTACGAATCTGACATCACATTTGTAATATTCAAAATGGCGGGTCCAACATGGCGAACATAAATTACAAAAAAAAAAAAAACTATGGATCTGAAATTGGGTATATAGAGATATTCGACGTTGCTAATTATGAATCTGATACCAAAATTGTAAAATTCAAAATGGCGGATCCAATATGACGGACAAAATGCAAGAAACTGCTATGGATCGGAAAGCGGGTAGGTAGAGGTTTTCGTGGCGCTGAGTACGAAGTCAATAGCAAAATTGTAAAATGGAATATGACGGATCCAATATGGCGGACAAAATGTGCACAAAATATGTACATAACGGACATATGTGGTTATTACACATGCAGTAGAAAAATGCGTATAGTACATAACGGGGTAAGTAGGGGCAGCTGATTCGTGATAATAAAGAGGGAGTTTGTTGTAGTATACAGCAGAAAATAACTGGTAAAATGTTCACTGTTTGCAGCATTCTGTTTTGTGCTTCAAATGTTAAGTTTGCACGCTTTTTCCCAAATTGCCTTAAACCGCAATTGTGCACTATCACGCACGCGCGTACCCACTGCACCGGATATGCTCCATATAAAACAATATTGTAAGACTTGGACACCCTCACTATCTCAGAACCGACAAGACAGTTCCGTCGGCTCTGAGTAGTCTAGCCAAGACTTTTTCTAACTGCAACTCAACCACTTCACAACACTTTGTAATTCACGAATCTGATGCTCACAGGTTGACGCACGGACAAAGAAGTAATAATAATAATAATTCATAGTTTGTTTACGTTTTCATTTTAAAGATCTGTCTTCCATCTGTTTTCAACGCACAGTCATAACAAAAGTAACGATTTCCTTTCTTTCAATTTTAAATTAAGAAATTTGATGAAAAATCAACCATGCTTTTTCTCAATTTATAAATTAGTAACTTTGTCCTTCTATTTCAGTTGTTTTTTCTTCAAACAGGACACCCCTGTTATAAATTAAATATATACCGGTAACGTAATGAAGGAAAATGTTAGTTCCCTTTTTCTCACCAGAGAGCAACATGTTACTAACCCGCAGTGTCACCTACCGTTAATTTTGATGCAAGTTATCGTCTATTGTTAAATTCAACGTATTATTGACAAAAATGGTTTTGTATATCGTACGACAAAGAACTCCTACACACACAAACCAACACAAATGTGCACGACATCAAAATTTAGGATTTGACAGCCTTATGAATTTCATTTGACCACCCGTTTATTATTAACACAAAGGTATTGTGTAACAAGTGGCTTCGGTTGCTATGTAACGCAATGTTGACTCTTTACGGTGTGAAAGAAGGTGATCCACTGTTGTTTACGTTACGACGGTACGATGATGTTCCCAATTTGTCCCGAATTGCACCACAGCAGGAATGAATCCTCAGTTAAGGGATATCACTGCTACAGGAATCTAGGACCCAAACCGTAAAACATACATAAAATATATTCCATACAACATGTGAGAAAATTGCACTGATGTAGGAAGCGCCAGCAGGGCCTTCACTGCAACAGAAATCTTACTCAATATTGGAGCAGGAATATCATAAGAAAAATACTACCTTTCTTAAGAATAGAAGGTATATTTAACGATCTAGCTAGAGTTACATACCCGTCCGGGCTATTGTATTAGTGGATAGAAAACGGCTAAATATGATGATGATGATATCATCATCATATTCAGCCGTTTTCTATTCACAGCTGGATGAAGGCCTCCCCCTTTTCTTTCCACATATCTCTTTCTTCTGATATCCTCATCCATGTAGCTCCTGAAAAACGCTTGATTTCATTTACCCATCTTACATTTGGACGTCGTCTCGGTCGTTTCTTTTCTCTACGAATCCACTGTAGTACATTTGTCGTCCACCTTCCATCTGTTCGTCTAGCTATGTGACCGGCCCATTTCCACTTCAGCTTCTTCGCAGTCTTGATTACATCCTCTACCTTTGTTTGTGCGCGAATCCATTCATTTGTCTTCCTGTCCCTCCTGGTTATTCCTAGCATGCACCTCTCCATTGCTCTTTGTGTGACTCTCAATCTTTGAGTCGTTTGCGCATTCAATGTCCAAGTTTCGCAGCCGTGCATCATTACCGGTAAGACACATTGATTATAAACTTTACGCTTCAGACACATTGGAAGTTTGCTTTTGAAAATAAAGTGTAGTCTTCCAAACGAACTCCACGCCATTTTACATCTTCTATTTATTTCATCAGTCAACTTTGCATTCGATGTTTTAAGCTGGCCTAGGTAAACATACTCATCAACTATGCCTATTGTCTCTCCGTTAATCTTCACTTCCTTCTTTGCAGCATGTTGGTTGTACATTACTTTTGTTTTACTTAAGTTCATTTTAAGGCCTATTTTCGAACTCTCGTTACTCAGTTCTTCCATTCTGGTTTGTAGTTCTTCTGCACTTGATGCAAACAGGACTATACCATCAGCGAACCGTAGGTGATAAAGCTATTCGCCATTAATTTTAATTCCAACTTCATCCCAGTTTAAATTCTGGAACACTCTCCCAAGGACCGCACAAAACAGTTTTGGAGAAATTGAATCTCCTTGCCTTACCCCTTTTCCAACTTTAAATTTTTCACTTTCTTGATGCAGTCTAATGACAGAAGTGGCAGTCGAGTAAATGTTTCGCAGTAACTTGATGTATGCACTTTCGATGCCTTGATGTACAAGCGATTTAAGTACTGCTGACAAGGAGACCGAATCGAAAGCTTTTTCAAAATCTATGAATCCCAAACATAGTGGAAGTTCATATTCATTAGTCCTCTCCATAACTTCATTCATTGTTTGTATGTGGTCCATTGTGCTAAATCCACGACGAAATCCGGCTTGTTCCCTTCCCTGGTTAAAATCTAAGCCTCGTTCAATACGATTCAAAATAACTTTGGTGAATATTTTGTATAGGACTGACAGTAAACTAATTGGTCTGTAGTTTTCGACGCGTTCTTTGTCCCCTTTCTTGTACAACAAAATGATAACGGCATTGTTCCAACTTGAGAGTATTTCTCTCTTCCTCAGGCACATCGAGAATAATTTCGCAAGTTCCTCTTTCATTTTTTCACCTTCCCATTTAAACATCTCTGCTGTGAGTCCATCTTCTCCTGGTTATTTTCCGTTCTTCATTACTTGAAGTACTTTATCCACTTCTTCTTTCATTACGTCTGGGACTTCTACATCATTTTCTTCTAAGTCTTCATT
>JAGDQP010022906.1:561-27072 GCA_022664845.1 Lepisma saccharinum | reverse complement strand
TCTCTCTCTCTCTCTCTCTCTCTCTCTCTCTCTCTCTCTCTCTCTCTGCCTCCACCGTATTCACCCGGTTTAGCCCCCCGATCTCCTCTCTTCTTCTAATTCATGTTTCTCTCCTTTTCCCTCTCCTCAAGAACTGGACTCCACGCCGCGGCTTAACTTCATTACGATTCATCAGATACCAAGATTAGTTTATCGTTTGTTCTTCGGCAGCGTTGCAAAAGGGAAAAAAAGCTAGGGGGGGATTCTCTCTACACCGTATCGGATACAGACCACTCGCTTACATTTACTACGGCTTAATCCTCTCTTTTTTCTCTCTCTCTCTATCTTTCTCTCTATCCATACCCCTCTTTCATTTACTATCGTTGCTAAGTTTTTGGTCCCCTCCTCTCTCTTAACACACACACACACAGAGCATACTTTGAAGTTTCCCCCTTCTATTGCACTCATCTAAGCTTTAACAAAGCGATTTACAGCTTTATCTTGTTGTTCTCTCTCACACAGATGTACACTCAGAATCATAGAAAATGGCAGATGGAATTTCTTTCTAAGTCCGGAATTTAGACAGTGTGACAACACTGTATGAATGCATGTGGTAAGTATAATATGTAAATGCTTAACTGACCAAACTTAGAAAAAAATATACATCGTACATTCTATATGATTCTAACTGTACATTCTGTTTTCCTTTTAATGTTAAGAAACAGTCGCTTATTTCATTACAAAATACATACGATGCGTACAGTCTACATATTCACAACCATTAATACTTTTCACATGTTCTAAACATAGTACAGAGAAGTATTTTCCTCCATCGTTTTGTTGACGAAATAATTTGAGAATTTAGTATTAATGCCAACTATGCAACTATTTTCCAGTTGTTTTCATAAGACCAAATGTTATGTTCTATAATTCAAATCTTATCTAAAAGTCTTAAGTATACATGAGAAAACTTAGTTTCCGATTATTATTATTATTATTATTATTATTATTATTATTATTATTATTATTTTAATCATGAAGCTCTGTTTCTTAGAATTTTGAATTGTATTTGTCCCCTTTAAATATGATTTGGTTTAGTATGGCCGGGATAGGATAGGGTAGAGGGCCCAAGGATACACTCGTTTATCCGGACCTTATGGGACCAGATCCATTCCAGATAAACCAGATTCATGTTGTTGATTTTTTCATGTTCTAAACAGCTGAAAATACAGGAATAAAAAAAATGGTTTATTTTTATAAAATATATAATTAATTTTAATAAATTGATGGCGAAAACAGTGAAACACAGCACATTTACACGGCGGAGAGTTAATTAGAGCAGATCACTTGTATACAAAGTACAGATATTTTGAAACTGACGAAAAATTATTTTTTTCTAAAATCCCTGCGGACAGACTGGAGTTCACGATAAACGAGTTCCGAATAAACGAGGTTTTAGTGTAGTTTAAACGTATCATTCCGCCAAGTGTGATTAGGAAAACAGTTTGGAAAACTATAAATTAAAAAGTCCAACTATTAGCTGTATTGACGAAAGCGCAATCCTAGCTGCTTTAGAAACGTATACGACGTGATATCATACATCTAAATAATAATAATAAAAGTTTGAACTTAAATGAGAATTCTTGGCAGAAATGTGCAAGATAGTAACTAATACCACAATGTAGGACTAAAAAGTTGTGGCCTACCAGCTTGTAATAAAGCTGGATTTCATTTTTTTTTTTTTTTTTTTTTTTTTCATTTAATAATAGCACAGCCCCGAGCCTTCTGCGTGGCCTAGTCCGTAGCCAGTGGTGTAGTTCCAGAATTATCACAGGCTATACACTGTGAATCTTTTAGTTTGTGAATCTTTAAGCGGAGAATATGTTTCCGTTAAATTTTATTTTATGTTTCTATTAAATATAGGGATGAAATAGTTAATTTTTACAAGCAACAACAACAACGCAAAATGCTTTAATTATGTATCTTACAGTGAGGTAATAACAATGGAATAATAATGCATAATTTGTTGCACCGAAGGAAGGAGAAACAAGAAGATTGTTGAGACTTTCGCATAACTACAAAACATCAGTTAACAATCAGGTACTCTCTATAAGACCCACTTGCGCACCCTCTTTATGAGATTTAACTCTATACGTCGAAAAGTCAAACTTCTACCTTGGTTTTGAATACCGGGGATTCCGCTAGGATTTTCAGTTGGAGGAAGTGTAAAATCGAAGTTGGGAGGGTGTCAGAGAAGTTTGGCACGATTTCTATCGATATTTGATATTCAGGGTGACATCCCCATCTAATATTACTCAAGACCTACACTAAGAGACTTCCCAAGTTAACAAAAGTTTTGCTGAAATTGAATGTACACATTGTGCGCATTTCTTCAAAATTATTATTATTATAATCAACAGATTTGCGATAAAATGCTGACGCGCATTACTGTATGTAGTTATACCCCTCTTCCCCTTCTCAACAGATCAAGTGGAATCAAAAGTATCTGACAGTAATAATCATACCGAGGTAATTGGGAAAATGAATAAATAAACGAAACGTTAGTAGATGGAAGGTATATGTGTAAGGTTAATCACGGCGTATATATCAGTATGCACTCGACTACAGCCCTGTCGGCAGCGCGCTCGACTTTAGTGCGAGGACTCTCGGGTTCGATTCCCGATGGAGGTTCAAAATTTTGGTGTTGACCCAGCATCGTAAGGACAATTGGGTAGCTACTTGAATGAAGGAAGTAGCGGACTGTGGTCATGATAGTCAGACACACTGCTACAAAGAGGCGTTACTCTGACCACGTAAGCTTCTACTTTAAGGTAATATAGCCGTCTGACGGACCAGCGCCCTTCAAGGCCTGGTGCGCCACTCAGTTTAGTTTTTTAATAGTACAGCGTCAGGTGTTTTACAACCTCTACGCATCGCTTCCATGGATTGATCGCCGGACGAGTCAATATCGTCAACAAAACGTTACAGGAACTGCTGAAGGAATGTGATCAAACATAATCAAGTGATCTTTATACAGTGATCAAACGGAACACAGACCTCTTGAAAAGTGTTGCATGGTATGGTGGTTTTTAATTTATCCATGAGCCAAATTCTTATAAGATATTAGAGACAATTACAAGTAGCTGTTATTTAAGAGTTTAATAGTTTTATCCAACTACTCTAAACGTGGAAAAACTTTTAGTAACATCAATTTATCTATTTGTGGATTCACATTTGTTGAAATATCTATGATTTTGTTTTTCCAGGTATTTCGTACTACAGTTCGAAAAATTATCTAGAAGAATAACACAGTAAAGAAAAGACAATGATAAGTGAAAAAATTAACGCTCTCGTGCCACCTAGGGGAAACTGTGCGCTTTGAGATAACTGAACGTTTCCATTCGAAATAGTTCCATTGAGGAGCTCAAAAAATAAAGGAATACAGTGCTGATGTTTCGAATGTAAGTAGTAAACACGATTATATGTTTAATGCTCTTCTTCTATTATCTGATTGTTTCATGGAATTCCACTGAGGGATCATTCCGAAGGTCCTGGGTTCGAAAACAGCTATCGACCATCCTTACTCAGGTTTTAACGTTTTTTTTTTACTTCAGTCATAACAGGCAAATGCTCTAATGGCATCTTCAACTTAGACCTATTCGACTCCTTTCCGCTTCCTTTCCCCTACCCTATTCCGGCCTGAGCCATAGATTCCTACTGGCCATAAAAATGCAGACTCTAACTTGCCATGAACAGTGTCCAATATTAAAACAAATCATCTCATTAATGGGCATCCCCGCGTCCAACAATGACAAAAATGGAACCAAAATATTTCAGTATAAATTTATGGTCATGAAGAATAAATAATCTTTCCTAAGTTGAAATATAACAACTAACAGAATTATGATTTCGCCCTCGGAGTTGCGGAGAGTTTAGCGTGCTCATTCATATTCTGCACGCGTGCTCATGAGCTCAATTTCCCCTGAGAGCTGTTCAACGGAGTGGTTCAGAGCCCACTTTACCCAAACTGTAAGTCTCATCCTTAGAAGCTCATCAGTTCGCTTGGGACGTTAATAACAACGCAATCAATCAAGGATTTTGATTTCAACTCAGTAATGAATAGTGAGTGTCTATAACTGGATTAAAACTGACTTTCCCGTACCGGTAATGGGCAATCCCTGTTTTGCATAACAGATAAAGTTATAATTGGTTTGGTCAATTAAATACTCTAAATCGAGACATTTCGTAATCAGTGGTGCACTGCTACCGAAAAAAAGTGCCCTGGCGGTTCTACGTCCTGCTCTGTAAAAAGTTCCCTCTAGATATAAATATACATACAACTTCTTAAACAAGTACCCTGGTGCCGCCAGGGTGCGCCAGAGCTGAAACACACCACTGTTCGTAATGGATAATAGTGCAGAACAATAAAAGTAATCGTTATTGTAATTTCATGAATAAAAAACGAAGGCTCACACCTTAATCGCTTGCACATGTAAGAGTAGGTGCAACCATGGACCTAACTTCAACATCATGTCAGAAATATCAGATGAAACAAATGACGAGCGAATAATATTCAGTGGCATCAGAACATACTACTGTATATTTAATTTTCTCGTGTAGGTGAAATGATTACCGCCATTAGAAAAATCGTATTTTACAACTTTTCTCTTCAACTATTACTGGTGTGTTTACCTTATGTGTTCTCGTCCATTTCCAAAACGTCTCTTATCCACTTGCCATTACGGGCCATTTGCGCATGCATGCGCATGAGAAAATGACCCATAATGGAAAGTGGACAAGAGACGTTTTGGAAATGGACGACCATAGATAATAGATCAACTCACACTTATTTTATGTTCAAATGCCACTTGCATCCCTTGTTTCAAACGTTTGAATAAAATTCCATAATATACTGTAATAGGCCTAGCCATAAAGCGAGATGAAAAAAATAGCAAACTAATTTAGTTAATTAACCTCGAGTCTGATCTAGTTGGTTTTCTTCCTCCGAAAAATCGCTGCAGTGTTTAAGGAGTAAAACAGGTAAAGAAGTACTGTTAAACTCCAAAAAAAATATTTCGTAGGCAGTAGAACAAAAATAATGTCTAAAATAATAAACCACCCATTTGATAATATTCATACATTCAAAATCTTGCCAGTACTCGCTCATATACAATTGAAATACAAGCGCCATCTTTACGCACACATCGTATCCCAGAAAATCGGCAAAATCAGTTTTGACAATCTCTGGAGAACGTTACAGCTTACATAAGAGCTTTACAAAATAATAGGGTGAAAGTGGCAGCTGCTAACTTATTGACCGTTTCCCACGGTTTTATCATTGTTGCCATATCAAAACTAGAAAGTAGATTCTATATTGTTCGAAGAATATCTTGTTTGCTCATCATTGCTATGCAACACCCTTTTGACATGAGGGTCTCTGTTTCTTTTTGAAACGACGGCTGTTTCTTCCTAAATCATTTGTATTCTATCTCAACGTCGGTCGGATTTTGGGCAGACAGGGTTGTCAAACAGATAAAAAACAAATAACAGAAATGTACTAAAAGGGATTTTTCTTTTGTTTGCTATTTTTCATTGTTGCTTTGTAATGAAGTCTGTTGTCGAACACTATTGTAATTGACGCTAAGATTGTAAAGATATGGTATTACAAAACACTGAGATTACCAGGCCCCATAAAGTTGTTTTAGTGAGGCTACCTTGTAGATCCTTCTGAAAGTTTAGTCAAAATCCCTTTATGCAGACCACTTTGAACATTAGTCCATCCAGTTTTACCAGCTAGGATGACTACTTAGGGGTAGAATCGTAATAATATTCTTCGACTAATCACGAAAGTAGTTCTTGAGGTTATATGGTCATCATTAGTGTTCAAGAAAGAATGGCTGATTCTTCAAGGTACGATAAGCCATCAACATTCATCCCGCTCTTAAAACTTTCTTTTTAGTCTCATAGCATACGATCTTCCTTAATACTGTCAAAGTAATTGGAGTCGTCTTTTTCTTCTTTTTCTCTCAAACATTACTTCAATTGCATCCCTCAGTTTAATTTCTGTACGCAATGTCCTAACCAATTTCTTTGGCTCTTCTTTATTGTCTGCAGTATCATTACTTTCTCACCTACTCTGTTTAACATTTCTCTATGGATTTTCTTTGTCCTGCCGATTTTCCCCATTCTTCTCCATATCGATATTTTGAAGACTTCCTCTTTTCTTTACTTGTTCCTAGGGTTCACGTAAAGTATAACTAGAAACAAATTAATGACGCACTTGAAAAAGACGGACATAGATCAACAAATCCATGGACTTGTAAGTTTATTTATAGTATATTTGATTTCTCATCTTTTAAGAAAAAATCTAAAAGATGTCACCAAAGTAAGCTTAAAATGTAAGTCCATTCATATTATTCAGTTCTGTTCGCAGATCTCTTTTTGTATTACCAAATCCCTTAGAAACTTTTTATGTCGTCATATCTATGAGCTTTTTAACCTCAAAACTAGTAGGTTTAATCGTTTTTTTTCTTCACATATGAAGGGTGTGAGGCAAGAACATGGTAACCCACAATGTTAAACTTTCAAGAAATTCGATTTTTACTGCTGCACAAGTCATTTTCATTGGCTGAAAGCTGATTTTTCACGTAAAGCTATACATAAAGGCTTAAAATAATGGTACCAAATGAAAATAACGAATTTCTATTTTTCATGCTGCTGTGTGGGTTACCATGTTTTATTATTTATACCATAATATTCGCTACCTAAGTCACTCAAGAATAAATCTTTTCACTGAACTCGCTGTAAGAAATGTTTAATTTACAAATTCTTTTCCTTTTTAGTGGCAAGCTGGTATACTGCTCCTCGTTTCCCGCCATCTTAATTGTTGGTTACCATCTTATGAATCCCAAAATGTTACAATAGGCTTACCATAAGTAAATATTGCTGCCATCTCTGGAGCACAATTTGAACTCGGACAACATTAAACGACGCGGTATGATTCCTTTCCATCGGGTGCTGAATAACTCAAAAAATAAACATTTGTGGGTTACCATGTTTTTGCCTCACACCCTTCATATTATCAATAACTCAAGGGTGAAAATAAGACTACAACCATTAAGAATATAAGGTTACAATCGTATGACATTATTAAGACAATAATAGTAAATTTCTTATCATTGAATCTTAGACTAACAAACAAAATGGGTTAAATTCATTTGATGACGCAATGTAACTGAACCTTAACTTGCTTAAAACTTTCATCACTTACGGTTCTCTCTCCACATCCCATTTTTTAGTATTTTAAAAATACCGGACAAACAATGATTTGCAATCGAATTTTCGAAAAATGACCCCAATAATACTGATGAATGTAAATCAAACTAACTATCTGAGGTCGTTTATTTCATCTGGCACCCGTAATAACGGATGCCATAGCACAGGTCTTCAAATTTTTGATTTAAGACATTTATTTAAAAATGTGGATTAGTTCATTTTCCTAAGTATTATTGCGTCCCTTTTCCGAAATTTTGTTCTTGATCGTCATTTGTCAGCTTTCGTTATCCTTTTGTCATTGTCATTTATGGTACTACAACTTTTGCAACCTTAATGCGCGTTACTTTTAGAATTAATTTTTCTTTGGTTTCCTTCTAAGAAAAATGATCTGTTTTGTTTTTCTCCTTTGTTTTAAAAGAATTTCGGCAGATCCTCCTCTTGACTCGTTATTTTTTTCCTTTTGTTTTCCTAGAAGAAGATTTTCTCTCTCCCGACCATTTCTTCTACTGTCGGAGGTCAAACAAGAAACTAAAGGAAAGGAATAAGTTGTGGAACTAATCTCGCTGTCAGGTCATTTCTCTTCGTTCCTGTTAACAGAGGCTAATGCAGGTGAGAAAAAAAGTATCTTTTTTTTTCTTCCTCTTTCTCAAACATTTCCCATTTTGTTTCTTCACTGTTCAGAGTTAGTCTCACTAATAAGACTGAGAGATCACAGTTAGCCTTAGCGTGGCCTCTTATGTCAATCAACAGACAAAGAACGACATTGTATAATACCCACTCAGTCTCTTTTCTTCCTTCAATATTTCCATACAGGTAGATGAGTGAATGCTTATTGAAACAAGTTTCCTTGAGAGAAAGTGAACGTGATTTTTTTTTATATAAAGTGGGGAGGGGGATATGTAACAACTTTTGGGGGTGTTATGAGTTTTAGCAGTTACACCTTATCCCCCTTTCTTCTGTTTCCTCGTGTTTTTCTTTCTCTTGACTCCACCTCATTCTTTAAATCTCTCGGACCCGAAAAGATTCGTTGTAAACTACCACAAGAATAGATCTTTGTCAAACTAGGCAACGCATCTTCCTCTCCTTTTCCGGTCTGTTTCTCTGTCTCCATCTTTCTTGTACTCTCTGTCTCTCTGCCTTTTTCTTCCTGAAATAACAATTTGTTTGTAACGCTAATTAAAATAACTCTTTTCTTCATTATCTATTGTCAAACAAAAATCGTTCATTTTCCCAGTCTTTTTTAATCCTTTTTTTTTTTTTTTTTTGGTCCTTGCTCCATACTTGTTCACAAAATTCTACCCCAAATTCAGATGTTATCCTCCGTGAATGTCTAGACTGAATTAGAATGTGACTATAAAGTGAAAAATTAACCAAGCTTTGACCTAATCTTACGGATGAGACAATTTATTGGTTTGATTCATATCATGGTGTTGATATGTTCCGACAAATCCTAAGACTTTTTTTTTTTTATATCTAAAGCTTTCGAGGTCTGAAAAGGTTGAACATGATAGGGTTGAAGAAAAGACATAGGCTGAAAAAAACACAGACCGCAGGTACAGAAACGTACATCATACTGTCTACATCGCAGTTTGAATGCTTATTTTAAATTTATCATTAGCATCTACCTTTACGACGATGGCGAAATGAAGCCTAATCATATGACAAAACTGCCTACAGGTCGTAAATGAAATTGTATGTATTTTCAGCTGGATCTTCATTCTGATATTGGAATAGGGTTACCACCTTTCCATTTTACGGATTCCAGGACATATTTGAAATTGTATGCATGAAGCTGCTCAGATAGACTGGATAACAGACTAGTTTATGGAAGTGTTTTTCAGTAATGTACTTCATTCTTTTAAAACGCAGTAAGTTTTACTAAGGAAATACCACCAATTGTAAAATAAAATTCAAACACGAGTGATGTACGAAGGTAATTGTTTACTTATTTTTTCCATGAGAACATAACGCACCGTAACGAAACTTATCTTATATCAGGAAAACTCTCATACTTTGCGAGATCATAGAAGTCTCTCTGAAAAGGTACATTTCGTGCAGTGTAACGTATAGAGAGAGGGTAGTGCCACAGGAAACAAATCAGATCTGAGAAGTTGAAAAAGTAAAATCAGAAACACGTGAATGCATTATATACTACGCCAACAGAGAAAAATTACTATAACATTCCCAATCTACTCTGCGTATTCTTTGTGCAAAGTGCGCAAGGGTTTGTCGCATAGATGTAGATAAATACAAGAGATCATATACATGAAAACACTAAGAGTTTATAATGAATAAAATTGAAATGTGATTACCAAAACACAACTTTCGAATAATCAATATGGTTTACTTTTAAACAATAAGCCTAGATAAAAGATAGGTAAATGTGAAGATTAACTATTTATTGAACATTAAAAGCATATATTTTGTTTGACTTGATTGCTTTAATCAGTAAAGGTTTTGATAATAGGTAGTAAAAAAAAATTCCAGAACATTTCATTTGAAAATTTACTTTGTGCTGTATTTTTGGATTTACCACATCAACCACAGGTCTATTAAGACCATTGGTTCAAATGTTTCCCAATATTGAGAACACTTGTTTTGTGAAGACATTACTTGCAGGTATAGATAATATATACTTAATAATTATTGTTAACATATTCGGCAAAGAATTAACATGACATTTTGTAAATAGAAAAGCACCACCTCGATTCATATGGGTTACGTTTCGCAATAATTTCATTACTCATACAATATTCTGAATATAGAATATCTATTGGGTGGGTTTCACCAATCTCCGGTAAGAACTGACTTCTTTTTTTTTTTTTTTACTTTTTTCATCACAAATATTCATTACTTAACAGATTTTATGTTAGCAGAAAGACGTTTCTTTTTCTCTTTCAATTCTGACCATGAAACTATATGAGCTACCGAAAAAATAGTTCAATGTGTAACAACGATCGAATTGTCATTTCATTACAGATCAATTTAGTCATGACAAAATTGAAAAGAATGACAAACTACAGACTATAAAATGTAGTTTCATATATAAAGTATATTTGTTGACCATGATACTCCAAATTCAATATTTAGAATATTTATAATTTATCCAATAAGCAAGAGAACAATATGTGTTACGCTCAGTAATATATTGTAATTGAGAATAGCATATATTCAGAGCAGCATGTCGGTCTATATTTGGTTCTATTCCAGTCTCCTGAAATACATTTAAGGTTATATTCTTATCTGTTTCCTACGTATAAAAGAGTTCTAAAAGTGTTCAGAAACAGTTATATTTAAATGTGAACTTATTTTCCTGGAATATAATGTATATACAACTTGCAAAATTAGTTATTAGTAACTAGTCACACAATTCCCCTACTTCACTCTAAGATGTTTACAGTTCCAACAGGATTGTCATATGTGTGAGAAACTATTTATCTACATAAAACATCAAATACGTTTATACTTGATTTCTCGTAAAATATATTCGGAAAGTAATTTTTTACGATTAGATTATTTAAACGGAACAAGAAATATAAGTTTTCCATTGCATTATATTCTCCGTATGACATTGGCTGCAAGCTGGAATCAGTTGAATGTATAGCCGTGCAAGTAAGTTTTGTTACAGAGTTTCAATCAAGATGATGTTCTAAATGTATATTTGTACCAAGAAAGAACATTTTAATTAATACATTAATGTTCGAATATTCTTTCTAGCGCTCCGAACAAACCACCTTTTCCCAAAGTAGTTTCAAAAATTGAAAAAGAACAAACGTTTCCCCAATTAATTTTTTTTCAACCATTTTTCTGGACATTAATATCACACTGGGTAAAGATAACATTACAATTACAATTAGAAGTAATTAAATTTGGAATGTATCTTTATAAATTCTGAAAAAAATAATTTATGTTACGCATAATCAATTGTCTGTTGTATATGCTGGTACTTCACTGATCTGCAATTTGTTATTTCACAGAACGTCCCTAATATGTTTCGCAATCGCTTCTGAAGTTTCATTATTGTGTTCATAAAATCAACAGTGATGAGCTAGTACATTATAGACAATAGCTTCACACATACAATTAGATATAAATATATTCACTATTACCTACCTTCTAGAGACTAAAGATCAAACTATACCCTACACGAGAGTCACAGTTTTATCTAAAATTATTTCGAAGCCAGTCACTTCATAATCGTGCGTGTAACGGTAACTTATACACCGTCCCTGCAGTGGTGGGTAAAAGAAACTACATTTGGAAACCTGATAAAATGTCATTCTGACGGAATAAAGCTCTGAGGTTTGTAAGAAAAAGCAAATTCCCGGGCAATTAACTTTCGAATCCGGATCCGGACAAATCCCTCGATTACCGGGCTGTCCGGGGTAATCCCGGACGGGTGGCACAGGAATTTGGAAACGTAGCAAATAGGAGAAAGAATGGTAAACAATTGTTCCATTGGTATCATATTAATGCTA
The DNA here is from genome assembly GCA_022664845.1 of Lepisma saccharinum. NCBI lineage: Eukaryota > Metazoa > Arthropoda > Insecta > Zygentoma > Lepismatidae > Lepisma > Lepisma saccharinum. Next base: position 15,340 of record JAGDQP010022906.1, on the reverse strand, counting down.
ATACTCTGAGGATTTTAACACTTGTGTTGAAAAGTATATTTTTTTCTCCATTTCTTTCATACGATTGTGTTAGTCGAAGAGAAGTTTATGCAATTCGATAAAGTATTTCGTTGATTTCTTTCCTATGTTGGCAATTAGTATTTCCTACTTTGCGCAGTTTACGAATAGGTTAATGCTATCTTACGATACACTAAAGTTATATTGGTAGATAGGTCCAAAAGGCATTTTGAAAACAATGTTTAGTCACATTTTACAAACTTTTTTCTCCCGCTAGACAAAAATATTATATTTCTCAAAGTTAAATAATAATAATAATAATAATGAAGGATTATGTATGGTTCAGTGTGCTTTTATTTCAGAAATCAAAATTTGATGCTAAAGAACATAATGATGATAATGAAACATAGAACTCGACAACTTGCAATTAAACAAATCAACTAATTTGTAAATATTTAGCGAAAAAAATGAAGTTAATCGAAAGAAGATATACAAAGTTATACACAACCCTTTCTTTCTCCCGCTGTTCATAAATACAGAAAAATTGTAAAATAAAAACGAAAGTTTTCATATGTGGGAGGGAAAACTTCGTAATTATCGACTATCTGTATTAGTGTTTCTTTTCTTTGTTCCTTATCTCTTTCTTAGAATTTCGTTTTCGTTTTGTACTTTTGTGTAGATTTTGTCTTTTATTTCCATGTATTTACTCTTTGTAACGGGTGTTTATAAAGTTACAATCCATTTTTTTTTTTGTCAAATATGATATTTTCTCTGTCGTTGCAGATGTGGGTTACTGTCGACATATTTTTACATCAGAGAAAACAATATTGACAATATCACTGTAAGTGCAGGATTAAGAGATATTGAGGGAGTCACAAGCAAAGATATCCAAGTGAAATTAAAAGATGAAAGGAAAAATTAAACACAAAAAGTTGCAGTTCATCTTTTATTACAACATGAAATGTAATGTGACGTAAAATATACATATTTTTCAAAGATACTAAGTATATTAAGATCCATTGCGTCTTTCTACGAAACATAAATAGCCAATCTTGTTTCCTTTGAAAGTAATTTTTTTGCTCGAGGATTAATTCAATCCAAAGCGCAGAAAACTAAAAATACAATCATTCAGGATCTTAAAAATTAAACTCAGTATGTTGATTACTTCAGTACTGAAAATCTGCGGCGAATTTTTTTTTTCAACACAGGAAGGCAGGAGTAATGTAACGTTACAAAATTCAAAAAGTCTCACACAACACATCCACAACAGGTGTCATAAAAGTGACATGCACAGCCATAAAATATTGGAATTTCGTTCGAACGCCTATCAAGCCTCTTCTCATATTTCCATTCATCGAAATGGATCAGGTCTTTACTTACTTGTATTTACGCATATACTTTTCTTCTCACAAGAATTGTGTGGAAGGACAGCCATTGACAGAACTTAACCAACTTTTAATAAAGCCATCACCATTTCAATTTTAACTTCTAATCATTGTTTATTGATTGAGTAATCGACATTGATGAGCAAATTTTTAAAAATTAGTGAACGAAATAATTTGTTTGCAAACAACGAAGAAAATAAAATTAAGATTAGATAAAACAACCTTGTTCACATTCGTTCTATAAATTATGCAACAACTGTATATAACCCACAAGCTAGTAGAGTGGGTGCGGAGCAACATGATGAAGTAGTTAAAACTAGTTTTAAACTTTTTTTTAATATTTTTCTAATGTTAAACAAGATTTAAGATTATATTTAAAGCTTAATAGGATAAAAATCTATTCTTGTTAAAAATAAAATATGGATTAGTTATGTGGTGTTTCGTTAGCACGACACGCCTGTTTATGTAGCCTTGAACTGTTTAACGTATGATATGCAGAAACGTAGAATTTAAGCATCACTTAGTGACTTCTGTCTAAAAGTATGTTGCAGACTAGCATAGCGATTGTTCTTGTTATATTATCTTATATATTCATCTTTAGGTCAGTCATTATTCTACCTACGCTAAATTGATTTTTAATGTAATCACAAGAAACACATAATTTACATTTACAATAAGTTAAGTCGACAAGCACTGAAGTAAAACATGAAATAACCAGGTGCGGTGCGTGAGAAAAATTTCTGCATCAAATTCGAATTCTCGCACACACACACACACTAAGAAAGAAGAGAGAGAGAGAGAGAGTGGCAGTGTAATCTGAGTTAAAGTTACCTAAAGGCCATAAATAAATTCAAATGGAAAATTCAAAGACAAACTGAAGTTTCTAATTATTATCATTTTTGTATTTATTAAATCTAATTTCATTTTCCATCCTTATTCATATGATTTATTACAAAAAGAATAAACGTTTCGTGACATCATTAACCGATTTTTAAATTAACACAAAATTTGTGTATTTGTTCTTTACACAGACAATTCTTCTCACTGCTAATCCGAAATAACAGGATTCAGATTTTTCCTTTTTTTTTTATGTTGCATATTTTCTGCATTATCGGTAATGAATTCCTTTGATGTACATCCAATGACTTGCTTTATTTCCGATTTCTTCTTGTTCATATTGTAGCATGTTTTAGCAACACTATTACCTATTTCCTATACCAAATTATATGTAAGTTTTTAAGTTCTTTATTCTGAGGTTTGTTTCAGCCAGATGCTTAGAAAAACTTCATGTTGATTTATCATTTACATCTTTGTATTCTTGCAATCTGAAGCTTTCTTCCTTTTTCCTGCAATACAGTCACATATATGTCTCTTTCTTATCATATCATTCGGAAATATTTCTTGAAATTCAGTCTGATTGGTAAATTGTATTTCGAGTGCATTTTCTTGAAGTGTTTTTCTTAATTTCCGACTGATCTTGAATGTGTAAGTTGCTTCTTTCTCTGTGTAGTTATTTTGATGATGGTGATGATTGGGTGTTCAGCCAAAAGTAAGATTTAACACCCGAAGGTTCCTGAGTAAAGTAAATAGATGGCAGTTTTTCAGTGGCTCGCATCGAATGAAGATTACATCGTATGGACAGGACATGCAATTTGAAGTGGGCTCCGCAACAGTCATACCTCCACTTTAGGACTTCCTTCATTATAAACTTATTTTCCGTGGTTTCCATCGTTCTTGGATCTAAACTCGGTGCTCTATAGCCCTAACACAACATTCTAACTATATGGTAGGACCAGCCAGCTAGGAATATGGAATATGCCTGGAATATTCAAAAAGAATTCCTGTCACATGCATAGAATATACTCATGTCTATCTTGGGAAGATTCCACGAATATTTATTATAATTAAGTTATTAAGCACGTTCCATTAGTTATATCATGTGACCCAACATGTCAAAACACTGAACAGGATTGACTTACAATATAGTTTATACAATTGACGGAAATAATTGGTAATTGAAGTCTCAATATTGCTTATAAGATCAGGAGACAATGCGAGATCTTAGAACACAGGGCGGCGACGTCAGTTACATGGAGAAGAATATTCATGCATACAGAAATAAACCTCCTGTAGCCAAGAAAAAAGTTTTGATTTATATCGACCTTTGAAAAATCGTCAGCAAAGGGAATAGGGAGGTAGGAAATTATATTTAAAAAAAAAACCAACTATAATCGAATGACAGATCCGTGATGATAAGTGTCGAAGCAGGGGTCCACAGCAGGTCGCTTTTGACGACTGTCATGCAGCATAGCCCGTTTCTACTACAGTATGAAAAATGAGTTACCATATATCACTAGGACAAGTGTCTTTGTACCCTCATTTCGAGCACCCCCTACGCAAACATTTCTAACATGATAAATCGGTCCTAAGTTTCAAAAGAAAGCAAAAAAGAAGATAAACTTTAATATTGAACTTTTGATTCATACAAGAATAAAGTTTTACAAGCTGCGTATGGTATGAGTTTTTATAACGTTTATTATTATTAGTAAAAATTTTTACACAACAATGGTAATATAACGATGTCGGATCACTCACTCAGCAAAGGCCAACAGAAGAGTTCTTAATCTTGACTGAACGAACATGTCTTGAATATTTCTGAAAGAAAAAGGAAAAAAGGGCAATGTTGCGTTAGTTATACAAGCACGGAATGCAGCAATATGTTAGTATAATTATGATGTAATGATGGCACACGAAAGAATATTTAATTAATTAGACTTGGTCATGCAAGAAAGTATGGAAAAGGACAAGAAGAATCAATGAAAAATATAAACACGCAATTTTTTTTTTTTATCTTAAGCAAACATTCTTAAGAGCTTAACATTTTTAGATAAATATTACTGAATGCGTTTTGCTCTTTCGTCACATGAAAGGAGTTTCGTTTCGTGATATTTGATAATAGTTAGCAAAATTCAGGTTTAGTGCCCACCACCACCTCATTTTTTTTTTTTTGCTTCTTTTTTAAATTCCACTTTCTCCGTCTCTCCGTTTTTCTGTAAAGCAGGGGCAGCGCCTCTACCAAAGCAGACTGATTTAAAACTTGGGTTAAGCAAACTCGATTTTTCGGGCCATATTTTAATCCGATGATTCCAGAACTGACATTCTTATTCTTTGGTTAAATCACTCCATTTATGGAATGTACACTCTGTAGATATGCACTTAAGTGCGTTGTCATCGGGAGAGCCTTAACTTTGTAATATAATCTTTCTTTTGCTTATTAAACGAATATTCTTGTATATTTTAACGATTTTTAAAATTAAAGTTTTTTAAGACTGAGTAAATTGCTATGAACGGTCATCTACATTCAACTAAAGCTATTACCTCTCGTTCACTGGCTTCCATTAATTTTTCCATGCTACATGCAGAAATTGTACGTACTTGGGAAAGAAATTTAAAAAAGTGTAATTGATATCAACTCAGATATTTTAAACAGCACACTGGCAGAATATTCATTGCGTGGGTCGCATGTAGACCAGTAATTTTCATAATCTAATTGCACAAAAAAAGTAGTACATCAACTGGTGATCTCATCTACAAAATCACTCAATGAAATAAATAAAAATACAAAAAAAAAATCTAAGAAGAAACGAAAGGAAAAACTTTTGAAGATTCATAATTTATCGTTAAAATTGTAATTACAGTGATTTTCTCTATTTTCTTCTTCAAATTTTCAGTACTACATTTTTCTTTTTATGATATCGACTCAGAACTATTTTTTTTAAAATATTACCCTATAATTTTGAAAAAGAGTTGTTCATAAACTTCTGTTTCATTTGTAAAATAATTATGGGCTAAAATGTACAAAAAAAAAAAAATCACATTATTTTCAACCGAACTGGACTCACTTCTCGAGAATCATCATAATTTGCATACATTTATCCAAATTATTGATACGTTTTTCGAGAAATGACCAATAACCAAACCGAAAAGACAATCATTTTGAGTGACTATATTGTCACCGCCATACATGGCCATACACCGCCATACACCGCCATATTGTCACCGCCGCCATGTTTTTCGAAAAATTACACACTTAAAGCTGAAGACTGGATGTCCATTTTTTAAAAAAACAAAACAACGAATTTGCACTCGTAGGAAGTACTTCATAATGACAGTTAACCATTAGTAAAGTTTCAATTCAAATAGCACAAGTAATCCCCAAGTTATAGCGTTTTTTTTTTAAAAAAAAAAAAAGAATATTAAATACATGGGAGCAAATCGGAAAGTTAAACTTTAAAATCTGTATTACGAGAAATCATCTTTGTAGGACCAATTACGCTTCGATATATATATTCGACATTTTATGTGACTCTACGATTTATTACTTATACACTAGAATATCAAACACTAGAATTGACTGTCCAGAATTATTTTCTAACTTATTTATGCATGATTTAAAATACAGAACCCTGGAATATCGAAGCATCGTACTGTGCAAAGGCGAGATCAAATCTGTATATTAAATAAATCAGGTATGTGAAAAAAAAAAGTGCTTCCTACAATGTGAGAATAACGCAACTCTCATTCATAATGTTTATGATATATTTAGAATCTGAGAATCCAGATTATTGTAAAAAAAATAATGTTGTAGATGAACTTGCTTGTGCTAATGTACACGTAAATTAACTTACAAGTTCAGGCGATAAACCGGTTGTATTGCTTTTAATAAATAAACAAACTGTTCTCGTAAATTCAATTAAATCCTTCATAAGTAACTTCCAATTAATCTAAACTAAATTAAAACCGGAACGAAAATAGTCCAGCTTGAACTTTTAGAAATGTAATGCTTTAAAACGTAGCTGCAGTATTTATAAAATATAAACTTTACTTTTTAAAAAAATTGTAATGGAACAACTAAGTTTTCAGGAACGAACCAAGAACACTTTCATTTAAAGTGAGATAAAATCGAACTTAATAATTTCGAATTTGTTTATGTAAAAAAAAAAAAAAAAGTTTAAGGAATTACTACAAAATTTCCTGAACGCGTCTGCAACCCAACTGACAGTAGTGAAAATCTGGTCTAATACCACTTAAGGATATCCAAATGTACTCAAGCGTCCTCCCTCATATATCACTCTGGCCAGTTCATATAGGGCATTACGTGGTCAGTGTAATGATTTCCTCACCACCTCTTTACCGATATTTTTAAACTGTAGTCCCCTGCTTCTTAACCCTCGCCCTGCTTTGTGCCAACCATACATATTTTTGTAATTATTCTGCTAATCATTAGTTTAGAAATCTAAAAAATCCTATGAGAAAAATTCGGTGGGCCTCCGGTGACCCGCATTCATGGTTGGTTTTCCACATGGGAAAAAATAGTTCAGTATATTTAGCTAAGACATAGGTGTTACGGTGGCGCTATTTGAACGTTGCTGTCTCTCACAAACATGGCGGGCACAAAGACCCCTGTTCCAGGTAGGAAACGCAAGTAAAATTTCGAATTGCTGCTCTTAGCTGGACTATCATAAGTAATTGTTTCCGGCCTTTTCTGATCTTGGCGGTTAGACTTATGTCCATAAAGACACTCCGCGCGCCTCAGGTGTCAATGTTAACAACTTATTATGAAAACTCAGTTTTTCCAATTGCTTCCATACCGTTCGACCTATCCGCATTGATTTACACCAAATTTCGCATACATGTGCATTAGGTTCTGCGACCCGTTTTAACATTTTATATTCCTTATTGCTTCCACATCGTTGGGTGTATCAGCACCACCTACGTACTGAGTCATATCATAGAACTACTTCAGGCGTCGCAGGTGTAGTGTTGTCAATCAATTTTAAAAAATAGCACTATTAAGGTAGTTTTTGCAACACGGTGTATTTTGTACCCACCTTTCTTTTTAAAAAAATGTTTCTCTTTATTGTTGGTTATATCGCCATATTATTGCTTGTATTTTGTTTGAGATCGCTAAGTAAACATGTTGCCTTGGCTAAAAGAATATCTGCCATTAAATCTGGTTTTGTGTTTATTACGCGAGATATATTTCATTTTTGAAGCTGTGTACAAAATACCTCGCTTCCGTTCGTAGTCCGTGTTGCAAAAATTACCTTAGTACAGTAGTGGGATAATTAACTAATGTAGCTTAATAATATAATTCGTGTTATCGTTTTATCCTTATCGTAAGGCTTCTAAGCTCTTCACATTCTTACTTACTTATCCTATGGCTTACGGAACTCGCAAGTTCATCCCCGCAGTAACAAACGTTCGTCATAGGATTCTATCAAGCCAGTTTTCATCACAAACATCTACTTCTCGAAGACCCCTTCTAATATTATTCTCCCAACGTCGTCTCGGTCTTCCTAATTCTTAATTTAGTTAAATAAAGAATTCACTAAACAAATAGTATGCTTGTTAGTTTTATGAAGATTATTGTGTCCATTCAGTTTGTTGAATAGGAGTCGATGGTTCTACTTATTTTCGAATACGTTATGAAATTCAATTTAGGTTATACGATAGAAGGTGCTTAACATTTATGACATTCTATAGCAAACGACATTTTAAAGACATTTGCTCCATAAACTTTTCAAACTTTTATTTTACTTGGGGCCTCTTTGAGTAACAATCGATTTTGGTCCGTCCCTATTATGTGTGCAACGCTTTTGAAATCAAAAATATTCGTGAACTTTCCTCCTCCCCAACCGGAATTCGAACTCGTAACTTCCTGAAAGTTTGCCTGATGTCTCAGAAATGTGTTCATTAGTTAGAACATGCCGAAAAGGCTTAATTGATTTGTTAAGTAAGAATTTGATTTTGATTCAAATTTATTTATGAACTTGAGGCATCTATGGCTCAGGCCGGGATAGGGTAGCGGAAAGGATGCGACTACGAGACGGACAGAACCTAAATTGAAGGTACGATCGCTTCATTTGTCTGGTGTGACTGAGGAGAAAACTCTGAAGAAACCTAGAGGTCAGTTATTGGTATCGAACACAAGACCTCCCGAATGCGAAGCCAACGAACGCTAGTAAGCTACGGCCGTCCGGTACTGATATCACGTTATGAAACTATATGTGTTATAAGTATGATAATTGTTTTCGTAAAAATATATTGTTGGTGTTTTTATCATAAGAACTTTCTCGTATCAAGGAGTACTGCCTATAAGCTGTTCTGAAGTAGTATAACTTTTATTATTCTGTGTAAAGAACTGAGCTGAAGATCAATCAAGCATTGCATATGTGATGATCGTTACTCACCCAGGCTGAGAGTTTGTTCTCTCTGTCACGATTCGATTAGAAAGCATTTGGTAGATCTTTAAGTTAGTTGCAGCATTGGTAAAGTTTTGATCTGACTTCACTGCTATGTTATTATTTTCGGCTCACGCACTGTATTTGATGCAATCGAATTCGGGTTACAGAGTAATGAATTCAGCAATACTGTTTGGATTCTACCATTACCACGCATCTGAGACATTGGCTGACAAAGATTATGGCTTCGTAAGTTAAAAGTTGATTGAATATTTTGCATAAAAGACAAACAAAATAGTTGTTAGATTTAAGTTTGACTAGTTAGAGTAATCGTCAAAGAAACCAAATATACTTTTCTTGAAAATACTTCCCATATTTATTATACAGATATTTCCACATACTATTTACAGTAACATCATACTTAAGAAATCAACTAACCGTTGTTCGAACGTTACAACTAATGAATGCCTTTTTGGCCACAGCAACCTTTTGACTACAAAACCCGACGTTTTCGTGCTCCTTTAACACAATACTCGGTATAAAATCGACTCAATCTTTACCTCAGCATTTTGTTCACGTGTTCACAGGGATTTTTGTTTTTCCCTTATTTACTACCACTTTCATGATTGCGATTCTCTCCTTCGTTTCTTGCTCGCACTTTACATCCTCACTTACGAATACTTTCAAGACACTTACCAGACCCGTGCTACATTTTGCTTTTGGTCAGTCTCTTTTGCGTCTATCTTAATGCAAATTTATTTTGTTTCTCTAAATGAATTACATTATTTCATCCTGTTATAAAAAAACAAACACATGTAACAACATAGTTCTGCTGAAGCGACAAATAAAAAAAAAATTGCATCAGTTCGGTTAATTTGCATCAATTTAAAAAAAATAAAAATCCAAAGCACTTCCACACTGAAGTCAACAAAACAACTTTTTGTGTGTGTGTATTTGTATATTTTTTTTAACAAAGAAAGAAATCAATATAATCGAAGCACATAAATGTATGTATATGTGCATATGTGTACATAGCATCAAGCAGCCACAGCTCAACTTGTGGGAAAAGCAAATACAAATTGTAGCTTCCTGTTCAATGTCCATAAACCAATTTATTATATGTCAAATTGTGTCGTGTGGCTTTATTTGAATAAAAGCTCAACTTACATATTCATTTGGAGTTTTCAATAAGAGAAACGTTGTGCTAATATTGAATTGCAATATATATTCGGAGAGGAAAAGAGAGAGAGAGAGAGAAATTGCACATGCGTATTGAATTACATCTGTTTAATGTAGGCACAGATACACATTTCACAAGGAAAAATGTGTACGACAGTCTAACATCATAATGAATACAACACAATAGTTTCAGAGAATATTTAATATCCGTGTCATGTGCATAGACTCTGTAACACGAGAAAACTGCAACATCTCATATTACGTAATTATTCTCTTCCCCTATTCTTCCCCGAGGCTATTCTTTTTTTGTTTCGCTATTGAATTATGGATTATTGTTTGGAATTTTGGAAGGACGCCTTCATTATGTAAAAAAAGAAAAAAAAAAAAACATTTCCCCTCTTACTTCTTCATAGGGTTGTCGCGATTTTCTGTATTATACAAAGCAAAAAGCGTGTGGTCCATTTGCAAACAATCCTGAGAAGTCGCAGATGTATAAACGCAACTAAAATCTATTCAATTCCCTCTTTCCTTTTTGTAGTGGGTTATAGTTGATGAAGGTGAGGGTAGATGTTAATTCTTGATATGCATCAGATCGGAAAAAAGGAAGATGAGAGTTAAGTTGGCTTTTCTATTTTGCGAAAGGGCTACAGGAAAAATTGGACTAGCGGAGAGGTGGAAATACGAGGATTGAGGTGGGGGAAGGGGCTGACTGACGCTTTGACACATGCCACAAGAGCCATAATTTCATAGATCCTTCCGCCAGATGATCTACAAACATAACAGTTGGGCAACCGCTGTAGATGGAGGGAAAAGTGATGTCCAGGAGATTGGATTCTCCTCTTTTCCACTTTCACTGTTAATAGAAACCCTCTGTGTCTCGCTTTATCACTACAACTTGCCTGCCTGTGTGTGTTGTCCCGTATGTTATGATGAAGTATAGCAGACTTCAAATTTACCTTTCAATGTCGGTACCTCATATTTATCGCATATTTATTGGTAGTATATGTAACAATGATCTCAAGAACTATCATTCGATCTCTGAATGAGAAATGTGGAATTTTCAATACGTATTCAACTGATTTTTCTTTTTCAGATAAGGCAATACCAACAACTAGGTGTTTGTGGATTTTTGGATAAAGTTAGATTTGGCAGTATTATTTCATAAGCTTGCTGCTAGGAACCTTAGTGCTTCAAGATTCCACATTTGGCACACAAAATGAAGTTCACTTCAACCTATGTTGCTTGTTGAGATCTCCTGCTGCAAGACCAGTGCACTATGAAACAATTGAAGTATTACGTTCTTTGTGAAATATAGCCAAATTACCTTATATGAAGTATCGTGATAACGGACACAAATTACATCATTAACGTTTATTAGTTAAGCTAAAAGGATTTGGTATTGATAGATCTATCTTGGATTGAGTCGTTAACTTTAAAGTGGTGATTCAAGGATATACCTCTGACGTCACTAATATTACGTTTGGAGTTCCTCAGGGGTGCTTATTGGGGCCCTTGTTCTTCCGTCGTTATGCTAACGACATCAGTCCGATCTTTAGTTCAAGAAATTACCCGCTCTATACTCTACAGTCAAGTGAAGATAGCCTACTAAAATTCTAGAATAACATAGATGTTTTGTTCAACTAATATAAAAAAAGTGTAACTCTTTTTCAAAGTGTTCACAGATGATGTTATCAAGAGAAATGAGTTGTAATATTCTAGTGGAAATTAAATTATAGATAGCATAGTTCTACAAAGATTAAATGATTTTTTTTTTACAAGAACAACACTAGTCAATCTTACTTTTCTTTTAATTTAGCAAGAAAAAATCCATCCAAATTCCATGTTTTGCGGAATTTCACTACATCTTTCATATAATCTGTTCACACAGATATTGTGTGAAGAGTATATTAGAAATGACGTGGTTAGTGGCTAGGACTTGGATTGCGAATCGGCACTGGAGAGGTATGAGTCCTGCTGCTGACGATACTGACAGATGTGTTTTCTTCAATTGCTTTTAAGTTCCTGACCGATACATTCCTCTTCCATGTCCCAGAAGATTGCTCACCAACGAACATTATCCCCTCTTACATGTGACGGGCTTCTAATATGGGAATTTTAGCGGACAGAAATATGTGTTAGCCTTTATATTTCAGCTGCTTTCTATCACCATTATAGAGGAAACTGTAGACTTAGAGATAGGAACTACCTTTAAACTAATTGGAACTAGCTTTTAAACGTAATCAATAATCTTGAAGCATAGCACAAAACTATATTTGATTTTTTAAAAAATGAGCATAGTGCGATACTGGAATAGTTAACACCTATTAATAGTTAATAATTTATTCTACACCTTCATCTTTTGATTTAACTTTTGCATTTAGGAAGAAAGAGGAAGAAACTTCAGTGGTTCCTCGTCAGGAAGTGATTTGAACATCATTAGTGTGTTTGTGGTGGTCTATCCACTTCCCCCGAAATAATAACAATCTGATTGGATTTTCATTGGGCACGAATAGCTCTGAATGAGCTGACTATTTAATAATTCGATTTCTTTTGTTTTGCATTTTATGCTCTTAAACGTATACACGTTTCTTTGAAGAAGTGTTTCCATTTTCGGAATCATGAGGACGTATTGATGGTAATGGTTTGGAATCAACTTTAAATTGAAAATATTTTCCTTAGCACATCTCCTTTACCCAGTGCAATGACAAACCAACATCGGTTCACCCTTCCAAGTAATTTTTCGTACCATAGCTCTATCTGTGGGGATAAAACTAATTGTAATCATCGAATCCTATTTCTATCAATATATTGATATTAGGATGAACATACACTTCTAAATTAATACTTTTGACAAGATCGCAGTACAGAGCATTTTTGACAGTATGAATACTAAATATAAATTTACGTAAGGCCCGCAGGCATTTTTATATCTAACTACTTCAATGTTATCCTCCTCTAAGATATAATTACTTTCCGTATAATACAATGTTAATGATGTCTTTTATGTACTCATACTATCCGCTTTGAATGACGAGTAGGGTAGTAGCCACATATCATCCTTGCTTTCTGAACAATGGAGTTCACATTCACTTTCTTGAAGAACAATTTAGGAAGCTATCGTTCCGCCATCTACCAGACGGATATGAATTATTATTATTAGTTGTTTTCGACACAGTTCAAGAGAAGAAATTGCAATAATTTTCATCCGATTTTGAGAGTTGCTTAGCGTTTAAGAGCGTGTTGGAGGGAAAAAAAGAAGAAAAAAGAAATCATTCAAGTCTCATTACCTGTATCAAGATGAAAATCTGCATAGCGTACAATTGGATGAGCAATCAATCTTTGTCAGAAGGCACGTGCGTGCGAAAGCAAACTGTGGGTTACATTAAGTCAATTTTTTTTTTCTTCCTGATTACGCTGCTCTGCTCCTATAAAACCAGAACACAGAGATGCTTGAGTTTCTTTCTTCGTGTGTTTGATTTTGTAACTTCAAGATCTCTGATTGTATCATATAATATTAGTTTGTTTATACGAATGACTGTTCAGAATTAATTTGATAAATGCATGTTTTAAATCGGATTAGTGAATTTCAATTGATCTGAGAATTACATTTTGCCCGTCGCCGAAACTAAACAAGGTGACATAGCGGTACTGCACACTATGGAAGTCATGTGTTCAAATCCGAATGATCACATTATCTGACTAAATGATTGTCACTTGTTTAGCCTTTGTCACTCAAGTGTTACATGCATGTTTTTCTTTCCTATGGTGATTTCCTCATTTCTTTCGAATTGAATGATTTTTTTTTAATGGCCATTAGGGATCTATGTCTCAGGTTAGGAGAGTGTAGGGGAAAGGATGCGGAAAGGAGTTGGCGAGGGTCTAAGTTCAAGGTACCATCACGGCATTTATCTGATATAATAGAAAAAAAGATCTGGAGAAACCTCAGTCATGATGTCGGACGCTGGTATCGAACCACGACCTTCCGAATGTGAAGTCAAAGCTCTACCAACTGAGCTAAGGTCGCTGACTAGGCTTTTATTTTCAATTAAGTGACACCATAACCATTCTGCGCCATGCTTTTATACTATAATGTGCTTCTGGAGATTTAGACATATCAAAATTGAAATATTCATTAGCTTTCTCTCTAATATTGGCTATTTTCTTTTAGCTTCATTACTGATATCCATACAAATAAGCAGATTATTGCTAAAACTTTTCTATGGCATTTAGGCACTTTAGTATATCGTCATCTGGGTCGCCTTAATATTCGCTATACTGTAAACTTATTTGTATATAACTGAACTAATTCAGCAAATCTAAATGATTGTTAGTTTCATTTGTGATCAGAACTGCTATAGACTAAAACTGTGTAAATTCTGGTATATTAAGATTCGTAAAAATGGCTGATGCTTTTTTTTTTTAGTTCAAAAATTTCAGATTTTAGCGAAGCAGAACTCCTATTCTATGAAATTCCCGACACTGCCAAGAATTTTTTGCAAGGCGTGTAAGTCTGGAACGGTGCCCACCGAGTATGGTGATGCAATTGGGGAGCTGCTAGGAATAAAAGATAGACTCTCCTCTCCCAAGTCGTCTGGTCAGCGTGGGAGCAGTAGACCAACTCCTCTCTTCGGGGAGAGGTATAATCTACTAGTGGATTGAATATGGCTGTCAGATATATATATAAATAATAAATCACAGCCATATTCAATCCATAGTGGATGAGGCCTCTCCCCGAAGGGAGGAGTTAGTCTACTGCTCCCGCGCTGACCAGACGGGTTGGGAGAGGAGAGCCGAAGCTCTCACTGTGATCGCCACTGTATTTTATTCACAGCAGTTCCCCAATTGTCCTCACGATGCTGGGTCAACGCACAATGTACCACATACAAGCATTGTATGAAGTTATGGAAAGGACTAATGAATATGAACTTCCACTATCTTTCAAAAATAGGCTTTAAAATGAATTTTAGTAAAACA
>JAGDQP010022905.1:0-29846 GCA_022664845.1 Lepisma saccharinum | reverse complement strand
ATTGTCAAAAGATTTTCTCTTGTTTTAGCAATTTAAAAACAAGTCTTGTTTGATGTTCGTTTAACAAAAGAAATCATACGATCCTTTAGACACAGAAAGTTGTGTTCTTTTAGCTGAGAGCAGGTGTGTTACGAAACGAAGCCTGATATACATGCCAGGCGTTGACCTTGAGACGAGAACCTGTGGTAACATGAGTCATCTAGAAATAAAGCTGTTGTGAGCGTATGAACAGAAGAAAACTACTAGTGTTTCCTTCTTTTCTATAAGCGTTCATTCAGCTTCACTTGTTAGTTACGGAGAAATTGTGTAAGCTAATTTTGACCCACTTCCACATAGCAGATCAACTTATACGACAGTGTAAGTGTATACTATCCAATTTATAACGTGTAAAATCAGTAGTGTTCATGCAGGTGTTAAGGATATTCGTTCTCAAATAAATCAAATGAAAGCTGATATAGAAAGAATCGATTCTGAAATTGTTGAAGTCCGAAAGGAAATTTCGGAGTCTTTTGAGATACTGGGCCCCAATTTTATTTTTTTATTGTCAAAATCGATAGAAACAGAGCTAAACTCTATTTGCACCATCCCAATTTGGACTTTATACCCCCCAAACTCAAAATCAGCACGGAATTCCTGGTTAACCCGAACCAGATAATAATAGACTTCGTGTTTTTCTACCAAAAGTTTATATTTAACAAAGAAATCCAAAGGCAACCCTAGCGATTCCACTACTTTATACCAATTTTTTTAGTTCGTTGTCAGTTTGCGTGGTGCGTCTATTCTTTCTCCTCGTTTTCTTTAATCTCGGAAGCAATATATCGCGAAAAAGGAGCATTCACAGCTCGTAAAAACATATAATTAAATGCTCTTTTTAAAATTAGTTTCTCAACACTTTGACCAAAACAGTTACCATAATATTCGCATTCCCTCTCAAATTTTTATTATTATTATTATTATTATTATTATTATTACTATTATAGTTGTTTTTATCCGTTCGTAGCTGGACGATTAACCAGGAGAAAAGCAAAGCGCTTTAGGCCTTGTATTCACACGAAACTTCTTCAGTTAGCGCCACTGTATTCACCGTTCGACTGACGTGTCTGTTGTTTGTGTCCGTGTTTGTTGATAAGTTAGTTCGCGGTTTGACCACCTGAATTCGGAACAGAAAAGAACTATAAACATGTCTGATCCGAGTATAGGAATAAAGTTTATGAAAACGACAACTGTACAGCAGAAAGAGCGAGCGCGCAAACAACAAATAATTGTTCGGATAATTTCCTACACATTTAAGTTTGCACACGGACATCATTGAAGAAACTTCGCTGTGTTGGAAACTCCTTATTGCTAGAAAATACTATTTCATTTTGAGGTAAAGAAAAAGGAACTGTAGCTCAGTCGGTAGAGCATCTGGAGGCTCTGGGTTCCATAACAGCAGGCGACCATCTTGACTTTGGTTTTCAATGATTTTTCCTCTCAGACATGAGAAAAATGGCGGGATTATATCTTGAACGTAACCGATTCGTTCCTGCATGCTCTTACCGTTCCTATCCTGGTCTGAGTCATATATATCTAAACGTCACAAATAAATTTAAATTCAAAATTAAGGAAAGGGGATCGTTCAACTATTAGCTACGTATTTGTTCCAGGGATGAGAAGAGGATTCAAGTTTTGACTATTTTTGATGATATTGGGGAGTGGAATCAGAGTAATACCTACGTAAGATTTGCTTAAAAAGACGTGTTTAATGAGTGTTAATTTAAACATTTTTTTTTTGGGGGGGGCTAGGAAATCACGATAAAAATTGAGATGCCAAGAGTTCATTGTCCATTATTCCATCGTTATTGTTTAGTTCGAGTTGTGTCAAGTAAACAAAGTTGACAATTTCCGGCATACTCTGCTCGAGGATCAAGTGAAGCAGCAACTGTGAAAGCAATCTGTGCGATGTACGGGGCTAATGTCAATGATGAAAAGACACCCCAGTAGCACACAAATGTTGAAAATACATGGATTAAACGTTAGTACCGAAACGTTAACGTTGTAAATGTACCGAAACGGTTTATTCGACGTTGAATAATGGTTGAGAAGAAACGATGAAGAAACGGGTTTAGTTCGCCAAAACAGAGCATGAATGCTGTCTGTTGGTATACGCTAATTTAGTTTCATTATATCAGTTTCTTTTAGCACGAAACATGGTATTAATTTTCCAGCAGTAAATCATCTGAGTGGCTGCTGTGGTGTTCGAACACAGAAACGTTCTGCACTTCTCGTTGGTAGCTCGACGCGTTGATCACTTAACCAAAATTCCACCTGGAAAGGCCATTACTCTTTCACGATATCGTTGAAATTAAATGTTCGTTGAAATATGGTTTAAAATTAAATGTGTTTTCAACGTGCACATGAGAACAACAAAATTAGTGTGTGTCGTTCAATTAGATTTTAATTACATTTTTTTACATAACATTAGTAAGAAGTGCATTAAACAAAATATATTATATCATAGTTAAAAATAGTATTTCGAATACACGTTGTATTAACGTCTTATCAAGGCAATGACCTCTTTGTTGAAATGTGATTTAAAAATAAAAGTAATTTTTCAACCGATAACGGTTAATCAACGAAATGAACCTAAAATCAACGTTGAAAACACGTATTGGTGCTACTGGGGCAGCAATGAATTGGCTCTGTATTTTCCTGCTCGGGAATAAAGCTTTGACAGAAACATGGCGGCCGTGACAAAGACTTATGGGTAACGAAAATAAGTCAGTAGCAAAATTCAGTATTCTGTTGTTATCAGAAAACGGGGAATGTCCTTTTGAAAGCTGTGCCTCAGAATAATAATATTCTGAACTGTTAAAAATTGCCCATTTTTACTTTGGTTTACGTGGACATAATACTAATGTAGATTGTAGAGTTACTGATATCATTGAATTGATAACTACACACTGGTCCTCAGTACAATAGAATTAAATTAAACTTGTGATTAATTTTTGACATAAATATACTGTGGCGAATGTATGTTACACATAGTACGTCCATATCGTGTAATAATCTCTAGTCGTGGGCTGTGTGCAATCATCACAAACTACAATTACTATTACAAAACTTTAGTCTTCTGTACTTTTTTTTTAGCATTAAACAATTTAACTATTTGTTTATTATTTTGGAATCAGTATTTTCTATTTGACAGTCGAGTGCAGCTAGAAAGTTTGCGACAGCAACTAATCCGAAGGGAACCTTGTGGCGCGAGCAATTTGCACTGTTTTGAAAAGTTTCGTCTTAGAATGCTAAATCTCAGACAAAAATATGCTGCGGGAGGGCCGAAGGAACCGTATACCGCGTATCACATATGACAAATCGGACCTTTTGCGATAACAAGCACTAAAATTAACACCAGAACATTGTTCACTAGTTGTTGTAAATATTTATTTGTAAAACTACGGTAAATTGATCGAACATGAAAATAAATTGGGGCCGCGGTGGTTCAGTGCCGATCCGGGTGGTCGAGCTGGCTAATGTTCTGGTCTGGTGACTAAAGGATCGCGGGTTCGATCCCGCTTCGGGCATGGATGTGATTTTAAATGTGTTGTCCGTAGTTTGGATAAGTAAGATAAACGCAAATTAAAGGTCCAAATTGTATAAATAAAACGTAGTGTGTAACAGGAAGTTAAATAAGCGAGTTAAAAAAAAAAGTTGGTAGAGCGCTTACCTCTAGTGCTAGGTGTCCTCGGATCGATCCCTGCTCATGCCATGTGGGCTTTGTAGTGGACAAACACCGTGTGCGTGGGTTTTCTCGGGATGCTCCCGTTTCTTCCCACTTTCTTCATTCCATCATCCGTACGGCCTGAGACATAATTGCCTAAAGACCTTAAAGAAAAATCAATTCAATTCAATGAAAATAAATTTGTTGACTTTATGCAGTATCCTCATTATCACAGGAATATTTTTACATGTCTCTTCCCTGCTTGTAACCTACAAGCATTATGTTTGGCACTTTATGGCTGAAAATATTGTAAGTGCAGGCCCTACTTTATTGCCCTGTTACGGGATTACGAAATATCAAACTTCGCTCCACTTGTTTTGTTCGCATGCTTTGCCACACTTGCACCGAGAGGTTATAACTCAGTTAGTAGAACGTTTAGTTACCAATCGGAAGGTCATGGGAATCATCCCAGTGACCGCCCATCCTGACAGAATTTTCAGGTATTTTCCTCAGTCACATCAGGCAAATGCCGGGATGGTACCCACTAACTAGGTCCTCCCCGACTACTTTCTAACATCCTTTCCTCAACACTATCCCTAAAGCCCGTAAAAATTTTTAAAAAATGTTCACGCCTGTATGTTTTGTGCCGATAGTGTCAATACATGAATTTGCCAATAATCAACCAGAAACACGGGAATGAATGATATCGATTCGCTTCTGGAAATACAAAATCGCGGAACTATAAAAGAATCTTCGAAAATTTGGCGTTTTCCTGATTCGCTTTCGAGAGCTCTTCGTCGGCGAATGCAATTCCATTTTTTAACGTGCAAAATGTTTATCACATGTCCAGAAATGGCTCCTTCCTCAGACGTGACAGCAAAGAAACACAGGTGTCTGCTCGCGTTGCCTTCTGGCCCGGAGTCAAATCATGTGGGACCCATCAACCCAACTTGTAGTGCTTCCCAAGTTGATGGAGGTGATGCCGAATGGTTTCTCCACTCACAGTGAATTGTAAGTCTCAGCTCCTCACATGTCTGGCCACTGTTCGCCTCAATTGCTGCCTGAAGATCTTCATTTGGTACCTGTGTTGGTCTTGCTGCACGTGGTGCGTCTTCGAGTGTTTCGTCACCGTCCTTAAACTTGGTAAACCACCGCTGCACTATCCGCGTAGTCACGACACCCTCACCAAAGGCGTGGCATATCTTCCGCCCAGCTGCAGCTGCGTTTGACCCCAGTTTGAACTCGTACAGCATACACGCCCTTGTGACGCTCTGTAGAGGTTCCATGTTCACTCTGTCCTTCCGCACGTTCACAGTGTAACTGAACTGCCACAACCAGGTAGTATGTTGGCGAAACCCACACCAACTGACCTTCGCCTGATCTCCATTCGCATTCAACTCACGGTGTGAGGGCCAATTGAACACAGACCTCCACAAAAAGCGACAAAACTTTCTTGGTTCACTTTATAGTACAACCAGGCCTACATAGTACATTTATATATATTCCTGAATAAAGTTTTGTCTGGTAACTTGAAAATGTTGAAGCTTTTTAAAGTTGCTATTTTTGAAAATACGTAAATGTGAATTGTCTTTACGTTGTCATTGATATCACGCGTAAGTTTTCTTCTCAACATTAATGTAAAGATCTAATAATTACATTTCATACGGCTCTAATTCAGTTTGCATATCAAATTCAATAACTTGCGAATACTTCTTAAGGAAAGAAAAACAGACTATTATTTCCTCAATAGTTCTCTCAGCTGTTTCGTATTACGTTGCAAACGGAATTTCAAACAAAACCGGCCGTACAGTTCTTTGGCTTGCCATTGCTGAAAGAAATATGATCTTATCAATGTCCTGTACACAACACCTATCGTTGTTTCTTTCTTTTCCGAAGCAAGACGCCAATCCCTTATCTTTTATTGTCATTTTTGCATCTGACGTTTAATACGTTTCAGTGGTATAGTTTAGCCTTTTTTTCAAGTGCTTGAAGTTGGCAGGACCACCAAAAGCTCAAATTCTCAAACTCGCTCCAGAATTTGTGTAATTTGAGATTTCAGAAAAACACACTCTCAGAATTCGAGTTTTCAATATAAACGCTCTAAGTACATTTCAAAGGTGGTCCTGACAACTTCACGCTGGAGTAGGATTGCCACCTTTTGATGAATAAATTACGGGACGCTCGGCAAAAAATACGGGCTAATACAAAAAAGTACGGGACAAATCTAAAATTACTCAAATTGAAATTAACTATTAACGTCTTGTAGTACTATATAACTACCCGCACAATTTAAAAATCTCCTTAATAATCAAGAAAACACAAGACGTCTTGCTTGCGAATGGTCATACTCGAAAAACACTGCTGGACGGAAAATGGATATTTCAATTTCCTAAGCTAAGTTGCGGTTAGTATATGTACTCCAAAAAATAGTTTTTAATTGAACTTTACTTTTCCGTATTCCTGGACGACCATCATTTTTGTTGAATCAACACAACAAACGGTGTTGATTTCAGTGATTTAGCACAATGGATGTGTTGTCAATTCTGAACAACCATTTTTTGCAGTCTGTTATCAATTAGAGTGTATATCCCAGCTCTTTTGTTGGACCCTGGAGGTATCAACAGAATCTAATCGCCAGTTAACCTAGTAAACAGTTGGAAAGGAGTCATCACCGTTTATAATTTTTGAAAATATTGATATGTTGAAAATATTCGTGAAAATAAAGTACTTATAATACGGGACAACCACTCATAATACGGGACGCGCAAAAATCGTATTACACGGAACGCGCAAAAATCGTATTATACGGGACAGGTGGCAACCCTACGTTGCGGGATCACCAAAAGCTCAAATTCTCAAACTCGCCCCAGAATTTGAGTACAATTTGAGCTTTCAGAAAAAAAAAACAACTCTCGGAAATTCAGCTTTCAATATAAACGCTCTAAGTCCATTTTGGCCCTGCAGTACAATCAAAAGCTCAAATTCTCAAATTCGCTCAAGGATATGAGTACAATTTGAGATTTCAGAAAAAAACAACTCCCAGAATGTAAGTTTCCAAAATAAAAGCTCTAAGTCCATTTCAAATGTGTCGAAGAAGCACATTCACGTAGGCCGGTATGGGCATATGGATTTTACAACATAGATCCATCTCGTCTATTTATATCGTTGTTTGATATCGGCCAAGATGTTTGAGTTCCAATATGGGGCCCATATCGTTGAACGATATTAATCGATGTCATAAAATTCAGTATGCCCATATCGGCCGACGTGAATGTGCTACTTCGGCACCTTTGAAATGGACTTAGAGCGTTTATTTTGAAAACCCAAATTCTGAGAGTTGGTTTCTTTGAAAGCCCAAACTGCTCTCAAATTCTAGAGCGAGTTTGAGATTTTGTGCTTTAGGTGGTCCTGCAGCGTGAAGTTGGCAGAACCACCTTTCAAATGGACTTAATGCGTTTATATTGAAAGCTCAAATTCCGAGAGTTGTTTTTTCTGAAAGCTCAAATTGTACTCATATTCTGAAGCGAGTTTGAGAATTTGAGCTTGTGGTGGTGCTGTCAATTTCACGCAACTGCTTTTTTCTTTTTTGTTTGTGGACTCATGGTTTTATATAGGCTATGTGAAGTAGGTAGATTTTATACTAAATTATTAAGATGTTTTAGAATAGTTTAGTTATACAACCCAATTAAATTTTAACTAAAATCAGAAAAGGCGAATACCTGAATGGTAACAGAAAACTAAATTTCATTAGATTACCAAATATCTCTTTTCACCAAATGCTTGCTGCATGTGGGTGAAAAACAAGCCAGTCCCGCCCTTCTGCCAGTGTTAGCATTTTCTTTTTTGCCGCCACCTTGTTGCCGTCACTTTCTTCTTGCCGCTTCCTTGAAATGCCTACGATCACGTACTGCAGTAATACGTAACGATTAGAAATCGGGACTTGAGCCCGCCCTTCTATTTTTAGCACGCCTTTCTATGGCCACCATTTTATTTTCTGTCGCCATCTTGAAAATCCTATGACCACGTACAGCAGTAATCGGACCCATCCCGCCCCCTCCAATGAGGAGATCGCAGAAAAAAACAACACATTTATCCGTTTTCGAACATTCCCTTTGGCGTCCGCCGAGGCCAGTGGCCTCATGAAATTATAAGCCTTTAACCTGTAAGTCACTAAGGTTAGTAATCGCGTAAAGAATCACCCGTTTAGAATATTAGCGCGATCATACTTTTCCGTTGGCTTTCATTTTCTTTTGGCCGCCATCTTGAAAGATAATGGTGCGACTGACAACTTTACCGTTCCGTTGTGTTGTCTGTGGCACTACCTCAAAGTGGGTTACACAAACACAGAGACAAATAATAATAGAAATTTCTGTAATAATCAAATTTTCAAAATTACCCGACATTTTGATAATACTCGAACTTTCGATAATACCCGAAACTTCGATAATATTCGAACTTTCAATAATACCCGAAACTTCGATAATACTCGAACTTTCGATAATACCGGAAATTTCGATAATACCCGAAACTTCGATTATACCCGAAAGTTCGATTATACCCGAAACTTCGATAATACCCGAAACTTGGATAATTTCTAATACTCGAACGGTTTCGAGTAACCGATGACAACTCGATAAATTTTCACACCCGAAGTTCGATAGGTCCTCAGTCTTATCGAACACCCCTAGCTGAAAGTCGGTACTATGCTAACATTGGGCTTACTTACTATTATCCAACTTATGGTCAGAACTCGAAACTACGTGAATCCTAATGCTGGAACATGCTTGGGAGCTAAAAGCTCAGAGGTTTACCCCCAAAATAAAATAAAATAAATTAAAACAAGGGTTAAAGTTAAAAAAAAGTGGCTACCAATGCCAACATTCGAACTCTAAAAGCTCGGATGAAACTAAACATAGGTAGCAACCATTTAAATACCTCACTTACCGAAGATGACTGTTCGCCAAACACAATGGGGTCTAAAGCTGCCTCACCTCTCAAGTTCCGGTCCCAACTGGGCTTGGATCTCGGTTCTCTCAAAGTGAAGTTGTGCGGCGGTGCCGCCCAGAATGTTCGCCTCACACTCAGATGTTCTTACTGGCAGGAGCTGTACGGTATCGAATCAAAGTACCATTCTTCATACTGACTGGAATAGCCAGGTCAATACTATTCCGCTGATGATATAAATCTAAGTATCAAAATTACTAACAAGGAGCCTTTCCCACGTGACAGTCGAGTTGGGAAATCAAACTAAGTTTAAATGAAAGCTCATCACAGGAAACTTTAGTGTGGCAAATATTAGTCCCGAATTCGAAGGTTTTCTAGAGATATGAGTCACAAATGTACTATCGTGACCAATATAATGTTTACATTACTTTGTTATACATGATTTTTCTCTAAGCATAGAAGATACGCCACCCAACTGACGTAGATTGGGCGATGTGTGATTCTGAGAGTGTTTGCGTGAACAGGGTCTATAATGTCTAGCTAATGGAAGAGATAATTAGGAAAAATTGTTGAGTAGTGGCTGAGCTCGAATACTTACTTGTATTTGAATATTCCAAAGTAAACTGTTGTAGATTTTAGATAGCTTTTTATTCTCGAGTTAGGACGGCAGTTGTGATTGTATTCTAACAATAAAAAATGCATTTGCCTTCATTATTATGCACTTCTTTGACGTACCCTCATTTCAAAAATCATTAGAAAATAAAAATTAATAATAAAAAAATGGTTGTAAAGTCTTTTTTGTTGTTGTTGTTGTTCAAATTCGGATTGGGCCCACCTTGACAAAACCCTTTTATTTCCACACATGTGTTTAATTGATTATAATGGTCTACTTCATTCACAAATATGTGATTATTTCTTTTATAAAATGTTGACTTGCTCAACGTTTCGTATATTTTTGAAAACGTAATTAATTTCTCTAATCTGATTTCTTACCTATGCTAGCAACGGTTTCGGAGCTCTAAGTCTCATGTCTGATTAGGCATATATTTTGTTGTACACTCGTTATAATTTTATTGTTTTCTGCTTTTATATCCGCGACTTTTCATTGTCTTGGGGTACTTACAAACTTTAATCACATCTTACAGACGGCATTATTTATTACTGTATTTATAATATTATTATAGAGTTTTCGAGTGTACTTCACTAAGTATATATATACTGGTCATTGCATCACTAGTCAATAATTCCATTCATATATGACAATGCTCTAATTTTACCCCCTCCCCTCCCCTATGAGAAAAACGGCGATGTTGTGAGCTGTAGCAGGTCAGATACAGGCATGTTACTCTGTTTGATGCCTGTTTTGGCTCTTAAAACAAGATGTTGCTTGGTATTTGGTTTATTCAAGTTAAAACCAGGGCTAAGTCAGGCTGTCTCCTATTTCTTCCCTGTAAGCATGTGAATTGAATGAAACATGGAAGAAACATGGCTGAAAACGAACATTGACATTTTTTAAACATGCCGGATTCAACAGCCCTGCTGATACAGAACTGTAACAGCACCAGGAGCATGGGAAATTGTTGCCTTGCATCATTTACAGGCCTGTCACCTTTCTGTAGCAGGCTAAGATACTGCCAAATCCACGTTAGCTACAGGGTCCTGTTTTTCCTTGTCCTGTCACCCTGTTTTCTGTCAGTAGGTCGTTAGATGAATAGTTACCTAGTTAGCTGAAAAATATTCAATCGACTTAATGCCACACAATAAAGCACACACAGCTGAATATATCATGCAGTGTTCTTGCAAGCTAATAATTTTGTTAATACATTTTCATGATTACTATTTCAGTACTTTCTGTATCTTCTTTGCAGGTAAAAGAACTGAGAAAATTAGGTGGCCACAGCTTAGAATCAGTTCCAGTCAACATATTGAAGAAAATTGTTACGAACTCCGTCGCAGAGCAGTTTAGTTGGTGTCGCGTCAAGGGCAATAAAGCGTTCGCTGGGTGACATCGTGATAGGTAAGAAATTAATATCTTACATTCACGTTGGTAAACATGTGAGTATGTAGAGTTCGTTTCTCCTTACATCCAGGGTACTATTTTCAATAGTTGCCCAGTAGGGATTTTAGAACTGAGTTCAAGATATCAATGATAACACGTTTTGTTTTTCTTTAAGATTAACTGAAAATACTTGAATTTCAGACAAGCCATAGTGCTGTTACGGCCCATAAAATACATTTTTTTTGCATTTCAGAAACAACTGCGTTCCAACTACTTTTAACCTGCACTATATCCACCCTACATTGTTCAACTCCGTTCAATGGACCACGGGGGAGTTTAACCTGTGGCACTTTTTTTCTTCTTAGAATGAATATTAATAAAGAGGACGTGCGCTCATTCAATTATTTTGTAGAATTGCTTCTCAAACAGATAAATTAGTGGCCTTTGTAGAATAGAATTCCGTGCTAAGCATAATATCGTCGCTAAATTTGCAATATCTGAAATGTGCATTTTAACAAATTTTTCAGGAGAGCAATAAAACCTGTGTATAAAGTTATCTGTTATTTTTATTAATTTCGATATTAATGAATACTAATTACCGTGAGTAGTCGGAATATCTATTAGCAAGTATAGTCAATAAACTATCACAAGGAAAAATTGTTAAGGTCTTATTTTTTACATAAAGGGAAGTACGAAAGAAAGATCAGATTCTTTTTCAGTTTAAAACCGTGGCCAAAAAATATAAAAACATAGGGCGATCACCGTATATCAAACACATTTACTCTAAGCAGAGAAACTCACAAATATTCTCTAGTGTTAGCTTACATTGTATTTAAAATGTGAGTTCGGGGACATTAGAACCACCCTCTATAATAAGAATCTGAAACTTTTCTGGACGCTACTTGTTATACTATGAAACAGTTATGTAGCATTGCTTCGTGATCCTTTTGTAATACTTGTTTGTATTTTTGGGCCATTTTAGTAACTAATGACTTCGGTCCGTCTTGAGTCCATTAGTTCTTAAATTTATAAAATCTAAAAACATCCACGCTCAGAGCCAGGATTCGAATTCAGGACCTTCGAGTCGATGACTTGGTGACTCAACCCACATGACTACAAGGTCGAGCATTTTGTAATACAGAGTTCAATATCACAAGAATGACACTTGTTTCTAATTGCAATACTGAATTCAGTTTTATGATATTCAGATCTAGATTGTTTGCAGGCCAGTCCATTTCTTCATCCTTCTCGCCCCTACAACCTTCGATGTGAAATGGCACTTCTTGCCATGGTGGTAAAGGAAAGGATCAACACAGAAACGCTCGAGACGTCGTAGCGTTGGGAATCAGCTTTCTGTTCAATATAACAAACAGGTTGAGTCCATTTCATGGTTCATCACCACAGCGTAATATCACCTATCTCCTACATCACTGTTGACACAACACTTGAAGTAAGATATCATTCAACGAACGTTCTTCAAATTCAGACCCTCCTACCGATCTTCCAGATGATATAGGTTGATCCATGTCTTCAAAGAATTGTATTATCTATAGTAGTTTCCAGACGGAAGGTAATGAATATTTATTGGTGTAGAAATACCGTACCGAATTTTTGAAACAAAGTTAAATCTAAGTCCTCTGCCTACGACATAAAATAATCTACTTCTTAAACAGTTAGCACCAAACGTTTGTACGCAGTCGTAAAATTTATTCTTCAAATAACTTTGAAGTGTACATTGCTTTGATTACACTTTCCTGTAAACTACAGAACATAGCATTCGCTTTAAATTACAGGAAATCTCACTCCGGTCGGTGTATCCAATCCAAAGTATTTGGAAGAAGAAAATTTACTTCTGGGTTCAAACTTTTAACACTAACCGTACACTTTAAATGATTCAACGTTAGTTCACTTGTGTTCACCCTTCTTAATTTGTGAACAATATGAACTGATATATTCGGACACTCTCAATTCTTCATCCAATGTGTTCACAAATAACGGGTAAAGTGAAAAAATATTCCCTTCGTATATCATAATGCAAAATGTTATCACCGAAACCAGTCGGTTTTTAACCCCGCTATTAAAGCGTTAATTAAAACACCCTAACTTGCCTTCAAATAGAAATCAGACATTAACAAGTAGAGAATTACGAAGTAATTTAAATTGTAAAAGAATTCAAAATTTATTAGTTGACCTACACTCTAAAAAGTGGAAACACGAAGTGGATGAAAGTTACTCCGTTTTATGGAGAAACAAAAGTCGAAAATTAACGTTTTGTTGTATTTACTCTTAAATGTGGATATAGCGTAAGCCCTTAAGTGGAAAGACTGGTAACCTTAACTCCATTTTAAAGTTTAAAATTTTCTTTGTAATGGCTTAACGCTAACTGAAAATTGGCTGAAACTGGCCAAAGTGTTTCGTCGGTGAACGTTCAACTTCTTTTACGCTTAAAATCCGGTCATTTTCTGATCGAAGTGTAAGCTAAAGTGGCCGTTTTGAGGTTACGTACTTTTGTCGATGAAGTTTAAGCCTTGGTTGGATATTTTATAATCCAATAACAGGAGTAAAGTTACTTGCTTGTAACTGAACGCCCCACCATTTTGAGTGTTTATGTTGCTTTTACATTGTGAACAATAAACAGTTGACTGGTGGATCGAGAGCGACATGATTGCATTGGAGGAAATAGGAATTAAGTTGGATATAAATCTTTAGACAGTAGCAAACGTATCTCTAATTATCTCCTTCAGACGTTCCTCGTAGTAAAATCTACAACATGTTAGTCATTAACTTCCTGCGCAGTAAGATCCTAGCTATGAATATCACTCGGAAAGCCATACACACCAACTGCCTTCGTAGCTAAGTGGCGAAAGCATTTGATCAGTGTGGATCGAAACCCGACCACCTGAACTTTTTTTCTTTTCTTTTTTTTTAATTTTAAATTTTAAAGGAACATTACATTTTCTTTTCTTCTACTTTCAAAAAATGTTCTGCTTCAATGAAATATGTTGGAGAAAAACATATATGCGCATTACGGAATTTTACAGATAGTAAAATCTTCAACCGAAAACTGGCTGAATGTAGGTTAATCCAAAGAGTGGAGGCAGAAGTTGCCTCCACTTTTTGGATGAACGTTGTGTCTCCAATTTTTACAGTGTACGGTTACAATGATGTACTCCCTGCTCGCTTTTGTTTTCTTATACAATATTTCGATACTCAAAATGGGATTTTTGTCATTCAGTTATTTGGTTCAATGTTCTACATCACAAAGTTTCCGAGATATTGGTAAGGATTGAAGTTGAATACGTAACATTTACCAACCTACCATAGCAACCAGACCGTAGGAAATATTTTAAAAAATGTACTCAAAGTATATTCCATGCTCAATCATTGTTAAAAAAATGTTAACTTATTTCGCATTTGTAGCTACTTCATGTACTTCTGTTTTCCATATGCACTTCTACTTATTATGAAGTTACTTTATCTTACAGAAATCTCTCTCCTTTTCTCCTTGCCCTTAGGTGTAGCAAAAACAGAAAACAGCATTGGCACTGAATTTTCTCTAAATATGTATCAGTGAATCTATGTGAAATAAAACAATAGGATGCAAGATGCATTAAATGATTATGCAGGAATTATTTAAACATATACACAAAAGAAAATTGAGAGTGACGGATGCTCGAAAGTCGGAGGCAAGAAAAGAAGAGTATTTTAGAGGAACAATAGGGACATAAGAGAGAGGGGGAGGAGATAGGATAATTAAGGAAGAAAATGTAGCAAAATAAATGAAAGGACTTAAATCAAAATTCACTTGTCCAGAATATTCAAACATCGAAATAGCAGTGATTTCATATAATAAATTATTTTGTGCTAGCAATTACAGTTAATTTGAATTAGAATTTTATTATGGCCTTTGGGCATGCCAGACGAAGCAACTCAAGTGTACAGGCACATTGTTTGAAACTAATATTTTTTTCCTTTTACAGTTCAGTCCAAATTTGGTTGTTAGATTGAAAACTTAAAAGTGCCTCTTGGACATGAGAATTTTGAATCATATATAATATTATGTTGTAGTGGCTGTTGAAGATTCAGTACACATACTGCCTTTACGCATGGTTCCGCGTTTAAATATCGTTGGGGTTAATTGCATGAAGTCCACCTTAACAAAACGAGTAGGTGACATGGGATATAGCAGGTATTCCAACGCGTTAGTGTAAGACAAAAATACAATTTATTGTTTTTTCTACTCCATTTCTAATAATAAACATCGAACTTTATATGCAAACTATTTCAAAACTCGAAAGTTCCGAAACGCTTCATATAGAAGCTGTTATGGTCATTATCAACATTGGAAATCAATCTAACATGTTGAAGATTTTAAAGGTGAATTAAACATTATATATCGTTGCTTTATAGATGTGTATTAGTTCGAAATGAGTTTGTTTTTACTCAAATGTAAATAAAGAATATTATTTATATTCTTGAAACTAGAAGGGAACTGAGCTAAATTAGCGTGTACCACTTTCGCAAAGCCTATATTTTTAACTTGTGATCTTTCATTCTAAGCTGCCTCAAATATACTGTATATTCATAATGGTTATACACCTAATGTGCTACATTTCTCACATTCGCTCGATTTACAGGAAACACAAGCACATACTCGTGCTAACAATATATGTGCCCACATACACAAACACACACACGACTATGGCAGTGTGAGAAAATGCATAGGAGGAGAACAATTGAAAAAGAGAAGCAAGGAAAAATTACTTAAAGACGTCGAAGAATAAAGAAGACAATAAAAGCAAATTCGAGCATGTAGTGCTGAGAACGCAGACAGACATAGTCACATGCATACATGAATAGCACGCGCGCACATAAACACACACACACTCGAAGAGAAATATGATTGGGAAGGAATGGCACAGAAAAAAGCGAAAACAGAAAAGTGTAAATATTATTAAGTGAATATGGAAAATCAAGTGAAGCATCAATATTGTTAAATTCCATAATTTCTTGCATCTCGTCCCTGCTTTCGCGATTTCAATTTTCTATATCTCTGTTAGGAGATGATTTCATGGATCAGAAATGTCTTGAATGAGCTAGTTGCTTACCTACGTATTCGAACCTAGAACCTTTGGGTGAAAGTTTTAGATTGATCCACTGCAGCAAGAAAGGTTAGATAGATGCTCTTTTTACATGTAATTTAATCTGTATGATCTTTGTTTTTCATCGTCAGAATAATTGCGAATTTTGTATTTTGGAAAATATGTTAATATAATAGAAATACTACAAAGATAAGTATTGACTAAATGTGGTCTGACCGTGCAAAGTTTTCAATTGTCTCCGTGGGCGTAAATGAACAGGAAATATGTCTCCTTACTGTAACTTGCCGGTAACGTCCTACGAATCAACAAATTAAGGCCTCAGGAAAAGAACTTGCTTCGTCCTTTATTTACGAAATTGAGATAAGAGGTCTTTTGGTCCTTCACTGGTGTCTCTAACAAAATAAAACGCATGAAGAAAATATGCATAGTTTGTCTATTACAAGTAAATATTTACTTGACGTGCAGGTTTAAGTAATGGTGATTATTCACTTTTAAAATGCTCACTAGTAAAGTCAATAAAATGGAGAATAGCCCATTCTTTTAATATGGTCTTCAAATATATACATTATAAACTAATAAAAGTATTTATTGAAATTAATATTATTTTCTTAAACGAATAGAAAGAGAAGAAATATAAAATTGGACATGTTTCCTTAGTAGAAACTGACGTATTTTCACTAATTTTCTTCCTAGAACCGCCGATTCTTGGTAATATTCTGCAGATAAAATATGTTTTGGTAATACACAAACTTACCGCCATTAATCTATTTCAAATGTACACAGGGCATAGGTTTTCTCCATTCCGTTACAAACGAATATAAGCACACCGGCGAGAATAGTGACACAACTGAAAAATTGTCAATTTGCAGTTATGTATAAATTCGGATTCGTGAAACTGCCCTCTATCCGGAAATATAAGAATAATAGCTTTAGCTCTACTAGTTGCCGCGTGACAGCGTTAGTATCATTATTACATAATCCCAAAATGTTTTTATTCCCGTCATCTATACTGTCATTTTTTAGTTGAGTACAAGTGTGTGTATAGTAAACATCGTACAAGTCTGTCATATTTTGAGTTGTGCCGTTATTGCTGCTCTGATTGTGATCATTGATTGAATGCTCGGTGAATGAAATAATGACAGATTTTTAGTTGAGACGTTATTGTCGACTGATTTCAGACTATTGTTTTCATTTATGACTATTTAATTTTGAGCCGTGTCGTTATTGGTGCCTCAAACAGTACATTTGATTTTGTTGTGACTCTACCAACCCTAATGTGTCGTTATTCGTGATTGGATTTTAGTTGTAGTTTTTTTTATGACATTAATTTTTTGGAGATGTGACAGTATCGTTGAACGAAAATAATCCAGTGACTGATTCTCTATAGTGCAGATTTTGTTACTATTGACGTAGAAACATTTAAAATGGGTTTGAGATTTTCTTTGTCTAGAGGAGCTAGTTTTAAATTTAATCTCGGACCAGACTGGGATTTTCAAGAACAATTCGATTACGTCAAATACAATATTTAAAAGGTCTCAGGGCAAGAATAACGCTACTGTGGAAGGAAAACATGGAGAAGGCGTTTGGAAACAAGTTTCATCAAACGTTGAATTCAACTCGTTGCTAGAATCTGAAAATCTTAATCTTTTGCTTCTTCGCTTGAAGCTAGATGAGTTTTATGAATCTTTAACAAAGTAAGTGCATGATACAAGAGAAGAAGTCAAATCGAAAGAAAACAATGAAGATCAAAAAATTAATGGAATTCCTGAAGGAAAAAGAAAAGAAATAAGAAAAGAAAGATACCGAAGACGTTAATGAGAATGAAATAACTCATGATGTTATGACGAGGAAAAAATACCTGTGTCACCTTCATTATCGTTAGGTTTTGATGACAGCGATAAGGATCCAGATTTTTATCCAAACACTGAAAACAGGAAGAAGAAGAGGCTTTTGTTTCCTAATTTTCTGTGTCCAAGAAGCTCTTCTACTATAGGCTTAAAATCTAAAGAAGCAAGAGATGTTTCAAGACAAGTCACAGTGCCAAACGAAGATAATGATATAAAGAAAGGACCTGCAGAATCAAATGAATGGAAGAAAAAATAGTTAAAATTAAGTAGAAACTCCGGTAAAGAATACATTTCAGCCAGTGGAAAAGTTGTTGAAGCAAACAAAATACGACCACCTTGTGAACAATCTTGCAAATATAACTGCTCGGAAGAAAAATAATGAAATGAAACGTACTGAAATATTCGTTCAGTATTGGGCATTAGGTGATATTACCAGACAAAGAGATTTTATATGTAGATGTATGGAACAAATCAATCCTCAATATAGATAACCGAAAATGAATTCTCCGAAACACAGACGATTAAATAATGCATTTTCTTTTGCAGTTAATGGAAATCGTGTCAGAGTATACAAACAGTTTTTTAAAGTCTCATTGGATATCAATGACCGAACAATAAGAACTGTGATAGAAAAACTGAATAATGGTTTTATACATGAAGATCTACGGTGCAAGCATAAAAAAATCATACCTTAATTGAAGCTGAGATAAAAGACAGCGTTAGAAAACATATCAGTTCAATACCAAGAATTTAAAGTCACAGGCTGGTAAAGAGCACATAGAACGAGTAACATCATTAGCTGACTTGCATAGAGATTATGAAGAGGAGCACAACAGAGAAGGGAAACCCAGTGCTAATTTAACTATGTATTCAATGATATTTAATTCTGAATTCAACGTTAGTTTCTTTGTGCCCAAAAAGGACCAATGTTCAGATTGCGTTGCATATGAAAATTCGGAAGATAAAGAAAAAGAAGGAATGCTTGAAAAATATAAAGCACATCTGGAAGAGAAAGATATGGTAAGAAAATAAAAGGAAAACGACAAAGAGAAAGTAAGCTAAAATTTTATAGTGGCTTGATTTTATAGTTGTTTGAATTTTATTTGATTTATAAGGAGTTCTCCAGATACCTAGAGGGAAGGCTTCTGTCCTTTATTGTAAATCCACTCTCTACTTATAACTTCACAGTTTGAGAACTGAAAACAGTTGAAACAACTTGCTTTGTGTGGCACGAAGGTGAAGCCAATAGAGGTGCAAACGAGATAGCAACGAGCATATTTCAATATTTACAGAACAATGCAAGTGGTCTCCATAATGAAGAAACAGAGTTCGTGCTATATTTTGATAACTGTTATGGACAAAATAAAAACAAATATATAATTGCAATGTATCTGTATGTGGTAAATACAATACCTCAGATAAGAAGAATTACACACAAGTTTCTAATCAAGGGACTAACACAAAATGAGGGAGAGTCAGTAAACTAAGTAATTTAGAAACAAGTCAAACGATCTTTGAAATCTGGATCTATTTACGTATCATCCCAGTATGTGACACTAATAAGACTAGCAAAGAAAAAGAAAACATTCTTTAAGGTCAACTAAATTTCCGATGAAGACATTTTTGATCTCAAAGAGCTAAGTAGTCATGTAGGGAAAAATTATATAATCAATACTGATAAGGAAATCATGAAATTTGGTGACCTGAAGGTGATAAAAATAGAAAAAGGAAGTCTAAATTCTTTCTGGTACAAAACGGCATACAAAAGTGAGGAATTCAAGATGGTAAACGTAAATCACGGGAAACGAGGATCACGACTTTTAGCAGACGAATTGACACTAAAGAAAGCCTATAGCAAACCAATGAAGGTTGGTGATCGCAAGAAGAAGTACCTTATCAGTTTAGTGCAAGGGAATTCCTACATTCCTAAAGCCTACAAAATTTTTTACTATGCACTGTAAAAGACAAAGTAACGTCCGGCTAGTGAAAACGACGATGCCATCATTGTACTACTATTATAAATATTAGACTCTAAGTTGCTGTTTGTTCGATAATTAACATAAATAATAATATTTGAATAAGCATAGACTACTCTAAATTTTATCCTAATTTTGTAAACTTTTGTTTTTACTATTGTATTTTGTACGTATGAAAACAATTATTATTATTATAAGCTTTCTTCTTAAGTAAAAATTCATATAACGTTTTTTGAATGTAGTCACTGAAGATTTTAATAAAGAACTAGAAGGGTTATTTGTAAATTCAATACTAAGTAAGATTCTTATGTTGGCATAACAAATGAAAATATTGCATAAATACTGATACAATTCGAACAAAAATAATTTAAAAAAAAATACTTTATAATAAAAAAGCATTATACTATAATATTCACCAGAAAGAGAAATGATCAAAGTGTTAAAACAAGCAACCAGTATGCTCTAATATTTATTTATTGTTCCTAAATTAATATTTTAAAATTACCGAAAGTTTCAATTCCGATTTACGCAAAATTAACTTCCTTGAGTCGTGTCACTATTCTTGCCGGTGTGCGAATATATATACGAACCCAAAACCTGTTAGAAATACCATCGAGGAAAACAAGAGTCTGAAGAAAAAAAAACGAGCAGCTCATGATAGGGAAAAAAGCAAATAATTGTAGTTAAGAGACCAGATGGGAACATAACACAAAATAAGGAGAAAATTATAAAAATATTTGAAACTTTTTACAGAGAATAGTACTACTCTGAAGAAGAACTAGGAAATAACATTTCAGAAAAAAAAATGATGGAGAAATCCCAGTCTTAATGAAAGAAGTGGATAAAGTACTTCGAGCGATGAAGAACGGAAAATCGCCAGGAGAAGATGGAATCACAGCAGAGATGTTTAAATGGGGAGGTGAAAACATGAAAGAGGAAATTGCTATATTATCTTCAATGTGCCTGAGCACAAGAGAACTGCTCTAAAGTTGGAATAATGCTGTTATCATTTTGTTGTACACGAAAGGGGATGAAGAACGCGTCGAAAACTACATACCAATTAGTTTGTTATCAGTTCCCTACAAAATATTCACCAAAGTTATTTTTAATAGTATTGCACGAGATTTGGATTTTACCCAGGGAAGATAACAAGCCGGATTTCGTCATGGATTTAGCACAATGGACCACACACAAACATTAAATGAAGTTATGGAAAGAACTAATGAATATTAACTTACACTATGTGTGGGATTAATAGGTTTTGAAAAAGCTTTCGATTCGTTCTCCTTGGCAGCAGTAATTAAATCACTTGAACATCAAGGCATCGAAAGTGCATACACCACGTTACTTCGAAACATTTACTCGACTGCTACATCTGTCGTTAGACTACATCAAGAAAGTGAAAAAAAATAAAGTTGGAAAGGGGTAAGGCAAGGAAAATTCAATTTCTCCAAAACTGTTTTATGCGGTCCAGGAGAGAGTGTTTCAAAATTTAAACTGGGATGAAGTTGGAATAAAAATCAATGGCGATTTACGTTTATCACCTACGATTCGCTGATGGTATACAGTTCTATATCTTATTAGTTCCTCTTTTGTTTGTGCTAATTTAGTTTCAATCTGTGCGATGACAAGAGAGGGAACTTCTTTGAGAGAGATGCCTTAATTTAAAAGGTTCAAACACAGATCGAGCAATAGCTAGATCTTTTTCAGAACAAAGGTTTTTTGTTTTTGCTAAGACGGATGAAATAAATAGATGATGTAAAATGATGTGGAGTTCGTTTGGAAGAATACACTTTATTTTCAAAAGCAAACTTCCAATGTGTCTGAAGCGTAAAGTTTATAATCAATGTGTCTTACCTATAATGCTGTACGACTGAGACATGGACATTGAATGCTGAAACGACTAAAAATTAAGAGTAACACAAATAGCAATGGAGAGATGCATGCTAGGAATAACCAGGGGGACAGGAAGACAAATGAATGGATTGGCGCACAAACAAAAGTAGAAGACGTAATCAAGCATGCGAAGAAAATAAACTGGAGATGGGTCGGTCACATAGCTAGACGAACAGTTGGGAGATGGACGACAAACGCCTGATATAATTTCTAATCATCTTGAACAGTAGCAAACAAGTAGAAATTTTTACACATGTATTGTCGTTCCACATTTGTAGTGGCCCCCGAGGAAATAGCATATAATCTGTAATACAATTCATTCAGAAAATCAGTGCAGACTGGGTTCTTAATTTTACGTTCTCTATTGGAAACACGGAAACCAATGAGTTCTTTAAATATCTAATTGTTTGTTCTTATAATTCCCTTATACCATACATTTAAAGACATGTATAACTGTACTCAGGAGAGTACAGACATATGTTTTTGCATGCACGTATGT
The DNA here is from genome assembly GCA_022664845.1 of Lepisma saccharinum. Lineage (NCBI taxonomy): Eukaryota > Metazoa > Arthropoda > Insecta > Zygentoma > Lepismatidae > Lepisma > Lepisma saccharinum. Next base: position 7,883 of record JAGDQP010022905.1, on the reverse strand, counting down.
AAAAATAATAATAATGCAATTAGGAAATAAGATTTGAATGAATCAATAAATTCGGGCCAAACAGGAAGTCAGGATTTTTATTTTAGCAGTCTTATTTTTAGTTTTCGAAAATATGTTATTCTGAGAAAACGATTAGGATTTTACTTAAAATTACAATGAACCGTTAAATGTTTAATACAATCAATGGTTGAAGAGAAAATCATTGAACGAAACGGATAAAACAAATGCGAATTATATTCTTCACAATTTCTACTGCTCATACCTACTGCCATTACTACTACCGTCTATGCTACTACTGCTGACAGAGATGCGCAAAATTGAGATTCTGAAGAGGAGGATTGATATGTGTAAGAAATTATAGAATTACGAAAAATCATTGTTTTATTTGATATATTCATGTTTAAGCCTCAATAGCATTTCCATTTTTCTTCCTTCTCTCCAGCGTAGTTAGGAATCATGTGTGGTGTGTGTGTGTGTATGTTTGTCTGTACACGTGTTACATATTTATAAATGAGACTATAGATGTTTACTTTCCATCATTGGATACTGTGAATGTATCTAATAAGTTGTCAAGACAACAATCATATCGATTTCTGAACGTGTACTAACGTTTATCCCCTTTTCTAGTTGTTTTCCCATTATGTATTTTCTGTCACTGTCTTCGGTTTGCATCCTCTCTCCCCGCCCCTCTCTCTCTCTTCGGCGGATAGAAAATACTCAGTTAGGTTTTTGGATTGGTATAAGCATATATTTAAAGTGGATACAGTGAACAAGCTCTAAAATTCTAAATTTTGGGAAACTAGTTAAAACCAAGGTTTCTCCACCCTCGCTTGAGAAGGTTTGTTCAAAAGACCAATACTTTAAAACTGCTTGGTGGTTGTAAAACTGCGACGTCAGGGAGGAGCAGAGCCCACTTTCTCCGGAAGGGTCTACGATAGATTAGCTATAGTGGAGACAATTTAGCCTTTTGTGGGTGCGGTTTTTTCTCCTATGCTTTCTGTGTTTCTTTGATTCTAGTGTGATAATTAGCTATTTAATTTCGGCATTCAGTGATCAAATTATAAAATGCCTAATTGCGCTGTTAGTACATGCCGTAACCATAAACGGAATACTAAACGGTCTGAAGTCATTTATCATCTGTTCCCTTCAGAAGAAAAGAGTCGTAAAGTATGGGAGAGCAAGTGCTTTGGAATTGCAAACGCTAGAATTTGTTCTTATCGTTTTTCGGCAGAATCGTACGAGCGTGATCTGAAATCCGAATTATTAGGAATCCCACCAAAAAAGAAATTAAAAAGTGATGTCATGCCCAACTTACAGCTGCCTGTGTCGTACGTGAAACCTAGTGATATTGGCAGTGTTCATGAAAAACGAGCCAAAAGTAGAAGCATTAAGATAAAAGTGTTGACAGAGGTAAGTGAACAATTTGCTGTAGTAAGGACATTAAAATAAAAAAGAAGACAATTCTTTATCTGTGTTGTCCTTTGTATGTTCATTAGAAGATGACGAAATTGAACGGATGAATGAAATTACAACTCTCAAGGAATAAAATGAAGAGCTGAAGCACAATATTAACACTTTGCGTAATCAGATAACAGATCTTGAGGCGAAATTACACAAGTGTCAGGCAAAATACACACGATAGCTGAAGTCAAAAGTAATTTTCAGGAGAAAACAAAAAAGCGTACAGGACTTGTTAAAAGTTAGGGTAAGTCAAATTTTAAGTGAAATATTTACTCCCGGACAAATTAAAATGCTTATTTCTGGTAGCCGGAAACAAAGGTGGACGAAGCAAGACATAATTCCTGACACAACGAGCAATAAGTAAAAAGTTGTAGAATTATTTACGTGTACAAGTCGGGCTTCCATTACCCAGCATTGGCACTCTTCGACGTTGGGTTCAGAAATTACCCCTTTCTCCAGGTATTCTGACATGCGTTTTGGAAACAATGAAGAAGCAGGCAGAATATTTGAGTGAGATACAAAAACTCAGTGTGTTATTTTATTCGACGAAATGAACGTCAACGGTCGTATTTGGTATGACAACGAAAAAGACTCGGTTGTTGGGCCCCATAGAAATGTTCAGATGGTTATGGTTCATGGACTCACAGGTGATTGGAAGCAGTCTGTATATTACGGCTTTGATGAATCAATGAGCAAAAATGTACTAGTAGATATCATATCGCATGTTGAGAAACCGGGTTACAAAGTAGTTGCAGTAGTATCAGATTCAGGTGGGGGGACTAGGAAACAGGAATGACTTAAATGTGAACTGTAATCAACCATATTTTGAAAATCCCACTTCGGCGTGTGACAAAATTTGGGTATTGCCGGACATGCCCCACCTTATAAAATTACTGAGAAATCATTTTTTGGAAAATGGATTCGAACTGCATGGCACTCTTGTAGAAAAGGGTATTATTGAAACCATTTGTAAAGTCGATTTTTCTGAGCTAAGGCATGCACCAAAATTAAATTGGAATCACATCTCAGTACAACAGAATGACAGGCAAAGAGTTGCACCAGCAATGGAACTATTTTCTCGCCACACTGCCGCTCTTATTGAGTACATTGTACCAGAAAATGACATCGCCTCAAAGTTTTTCCACCTTGTCAACAATTTTATCAATGTTATGAATTCAGGTGTACCGTATAATTTTAGAAATAAACTTAAATGTGGTTTCAGCATACATTATGATGAGCAGTTAGAAGAATTGAGTGAGATGGAGAGGGCAATAGTAACTGTGAATGTCATAGGAAAAAGTAGCCTACTACCTTTTCAGCTAGGGGTTTTCTTATCTATCCGCAGCTTAAGGGAACTTTTCGTTGATTTAAGAGCCAAAGGACTGAATTACGTTCTGACGAGAAAATGAAATCAAGACGCGTTAGGACACCTTTTCTCTCAACTTCGTGGTTTGAGCCATTTTTACAATAATCCTCTTCCACTCGAAGTCAAACATATATTACGATTGCTGCTATTAGGTTGTTGCCTCCCCCATCCCGTAAGTGCTCCAGTGGAACATAGAGATGACTCCGTGAAGTTAGGTTCAGTGTTTGATCTCTTTCTTGAGCAACCTAACCCGATTGCAAGAGAAGAAAGAGAAAATCACAATGAAGAAACAAATGAAGTTGCCTTCGAACCTCAGCATGATAATCAACAATCAACTTAAATGCTTGCTTTATTTCGGAGAGAAGAAATGTAAAAACATCGACGCCTGCGAAATTGATGAACCTAGTTCATTAGGAAAAGGATGGATTGAAACTTTGTCGAGTGATCGTCTTGTTTCTCCCTCTACAAAATGGATGGAAACTGTAACAAAATGCCAACATATATTTCGAAATATTCATGGCAGAACTTTCCGTCCTAAAACAAAATTCATTGGGAGTTTCTTTCAAACTTCAAATAAGAGATTCCCCCAAGAGGATTGAAAAATGTTGAAGTTATTTTACAGAGCGAGGACATTTTTCAGAATTCTATTTTTAAATCGAAGAACGCAAGAGGCGAAACGAAGAAATGCAGCTAAACAGAAACAATGGCTCCAAAGCTGTTCTTCGAACAGTGGTACCCTCCAACTGCTGTAGGTAAGTTTACAAATGTTCATTATGTAGTTAGTATTTATTTTTACTTAGTTTTAATGTAGCTAATTTGTGTTGTATAGAAACATGTACTTGTGTTACCGACTTGAATGCAGAAGTATCAGTGAGCCATGAATACGCCTATTTCGCGCGGAGACAAGAAACTAGATGTGCTCCTCTGTGACGTCAAACGTTAACAATTCCACAACCACTGATGCTCCATGAACCAGACGAACTTACAAGATTTCAAACTCATCAGCAAATTTCTATCGAGTTTTGAAATAAACTAGTCAGCTTAGAAAATATCCGTGTGCTTATTTGAATTACAAGCACAAATTATGTTTAGAAATAACAGCTATACCAATGTTCGATTTTTGCGTTTGAAACCTCTTATTGCCTTTTTAAAGATCTTATATTTCGTACCAATTTTCTCTATTTCCTTCTTTCGTCGTTCCTCTCTACATAGCCTTCATTCTCTGCCTCTGTTTTACTAACACTTGTAGCTCTTTATTTGTGTATGTGTGTGTGCTTGTGCTTAAATTTCTTCCTGCATCATCTTCTTCTATGCAGCTTTTCCATCTTATTCAAGGTATGCAGATTAATGCAAATCTTGAGAAACATATGTGCCAACTTTGTTGTCTTTTGCTAACAGGGGAAAGGAGAAAGTTAAAAAAGCGAACCCTACACCTGAAGGAACTGAACGATACATAGATTTATTAGGGTGGTTTCAGTACTGGCCGCCGAGAGATGCAGTACGCACAAAGACTGCCATAAGACTTTGAGAATCTTTTTATTGTGGGTAGTTCTCTATTCAAAAGATAAAGTCTATTTGGCATGCATTGTTTTTAGTTTGTATTAAATATGGAATTTGCTTGAAACACATTCATACTCCGTATCCTGTGTTTTGTTGTAGTTATTCACTTTTAACTTACATACAGTATATAGAATATACAACTTACACGTATTGAAGAGATAGCATATACTTTATTTCAAAGTCTATATATTTACAAGCACAGTAGTTTACTTAAAACTATTGTTTCAAAAGTCTCCCAGATTATCTAATTATTTTCAAACTGTTTCCGCTTACCAATTAGGGGGGCTGGGTTAACATTTTATTCATCTTTTCAAATTGAATAAATAACATGCCACGATACTACAAACGTCAAGGTATTTTCTGTAAATACAATACTGAAGCTCTATATGGTACAGTGGAAGCTGTACAAGCTTTTTTGTCCTTATCAAAAGCAGTAGACGTATGGTGTGCCAAACAGCACAATTATCAAACATTGTAAAGCACAACCAAGATTCATTAAAGTGACAGCAGAGGATTGATTGATTTCTCCATGTGAATGAATGTTGTTTATGTTAATTTAGATATTACTCTGCACCTATGTTACAGTAATTTCGGAAATAAATATAAGCAGGCTAATCTGAGATTTCAGTTTCAAAACCGTTCATCATTTTCATGTCTTCTAACGCCAAAAGCCAATGTATTTTCAGTTGAATAGTTTTCTCTTTTCTCCTTTGCATTGACTTTTTGTCGAACGGAAAAAAGTATCATGCTCTCTACTATCTTCTGTAATTTCTTCATATTTTACTTTACTTTTTCAAGTTTTACTTGTATGACGTTTTGTCTATGGCAAATTTGCAAATGTATTTCGTCATTGAAACCTGTATCTATCAAACTATTGCAGTTAGGATAATGATTTTTGTTTAGGATTTTAGTAGATATATAGATATTTTCTACTAACACCTCAACAGATTCTTCCTTCAACCAAGTCGGAAGGATCACTTGAGTCTGGCATTACCCCAATATTCAACATAAGAGACTGAAATATGTTGAATAGTTTGTTTATTTTTCAACAAGAAGCTATTAACGAAACACCATTAATAAAATAATTGAAAATATGGATTGTTATGAGTATTTGTTCTGGTGGAAAACTGTTACAAGAATTCAGAAAATAAATCTAAAGTATTTTATTACCATAAAAATCTGTTATTACCACAGTCTCTACTCGTATAAGTATTTCGTTTGCTGGTTTGGGTTTTACCCGCTCTCGGCCGCTGAATTTTTCTTATAATTTTTAAACTAATGGAAGTAATTTAATGAAAGACACGGGGATACGACGAAGCGTGAGCATCATGATAAATGTTGGACAAGCGTAGCAGCCCTATTTCCACGTGTATCACCTACTAGAAGTGAGGGCTGAAGAAGTGTTCGCTGTCTTCGGCAGTTGGTGTAAGGCATCTGACAGTTATTTCTATATGATTTGCAAGTCATTGTGCCTTTCCGTTACGAACAATATACCATGTGAACATGTAAACTAAGGAAATGGGCGTGTTTTCTGCTTGTATGTACATACTGGAAAATTGCGTTTATAAAGAAGTGCCGCAGACAATTTGTTTTCCAACTTGGGGTTTCGAAACCACAAAGAATCCAATTCGTAGCTGGCGAAGAAACTGAAAAGCACGGAATATTGTTGTCCACGCCCACGAAGGAGGGCGTCCGAAACTGTCAGAAGCAACACTGCAAGACGTGCAAACATTTGGGTTGATGGGAATCTTCACACCTCGATACCACTTCATGATGAAAAAATAGCGTGTCACGCGTTCTGTCCGTAGCCGTATTATATTATTGACTCCATCTTCGTCCTTAAGGCTGTGGATATCACAGTCAATAGGAAAATGTAGCATGAGTTTATGAACCAGATGCAGGACGAGCAACTTCGTATTGGCTACATATGACATTACCAACGTGTGTATGACTGAAATTGTTTTCCTTTCAAGATCTCTTGCATTTAATGTTCTTCTGTGAAACGAAAATCGCCTAACTTCACTCCACCAGATTTCTTCTTTTGATTCATGCTTGAAAGCAAAATGTTTCGCGACATATCAAGTATTCTTATGAAACTGCAAGAATACATTAAGATTTTGGCGAGATGTTGGTGAATACCTTCCGTAGTGAGCAGGCGTACCCTGATGCTAGTAGCGACCACTTTCAACACTTCTATGAAATTGTCAAACTTTCCATGTAACGAGATATGTCTGTGTTAAATTTTTCATGTATTAGGTTCGTATGTTGCAAAGTTATAAAATCAGGGACCAAGAGCTAGTAAACTACCCAATATTATATTGCTACTTTGATAGCTACCTAAAAATTTACCGGTTTAATATTCTGTTCTCAGATTTTTACTCGCCCTTAGTATTGTCTATTTCCTAATCAGTGTTTATTATATAATACACACACATAGCAAAGAGGATCGGAGATAAAACCCTTACACAATTAGTACACCAGTATAAAATAGAATTTAAGCGCGCAGGAATTGACAAGAAATGCGTATTTCTGTAGGTGTTCCTTCTGTAAGCTTGAAACTACGTCCCAGAACAAAATGAAACAGCATGTGGAGAACTGTTTTCATATTACATTTAATAAATACTAAATAAACGGGATCGTTTCCCTACATTGTCATAGATATCCCTATTTTAATTACTAGTTATTGCCTGCGAAGGGGATTAGGTTTCAGTCAATGATGATCAGACCATGAGAACACAGACGAAGAGATAAGAAACACATTGTATTATGTTATATTCGTAACGCATCTAATTATTATTTCTCTGCTGGAAGGTCAACGAGATCCTCTTGTGCAGATATTGTTCACCATGTGAAGCCTGCAATTATTAGTTCAAGAAATTATTATACAATGCTTTTATATTTTTCTCTCGATTGTATTTGATAGGCCTCACTGGGCAACGTCGCCTGAATCTATAACGTCTATTAGCAACAAAGTTATCCTGATTGAAACTGGGATTACATTTGCAAGTAACGCGTAATATTGCCCAGTAGAAAATTTCTAAGCCACTGATCATGCTGAATCCCAAGAATAATCCACAAATACCACCAAAGGAAACTGAAAGAAAGAAAAATACAGGAAATATTAGAGGTATAATTGAATCATTTATACAAACACTGGTAAAACATTCCTTTATGTCAAATAGGAACAACATCAGTTAAATGGTTGCAGTATTAGTCTTATTAGGGTTTATCAAAATATGGCACTGATTTCTCTAGGACAAACAATTGTAACAATAAGCAATATGGCCAATGTCCAGCCGGTCATATCACCTTATTTGCGAAGAAAGCTCAAAGCGTAAATCTAATATCCGAACAAAAACACCAGAGGTGCAAAAAGTGGAGCCAAGTTCTTTAGCCCTAAAAAGGTGTGAAATGGGAGACGGATGAGCCAAGTTCCTTGGTGACAGCATGTAACAGGAACAAAGGAACTTGGCGCGAGCTGGCAACAGTTTTAAGG